>PVKY010002127.1:0-10721 GCA_004027775.1 Bradypus variegatus | reverse complement strand
GAGGGTGAGGCCAAATAATAACCTCCCTTTCTTCTTCCATGTTCAGATCCAAGTGAGAGACAAGAGACAGAAGTCAAACATGGATAAAATGTCAGCTTTACTACTGATAAAGCTAGGATAAAGCTTTATGATAAAGACTGAAATAACACTTCACACCCACCAGGGTGGCCAAATGAAAACTAAGCAAAACACACAATTTTCAGTATTGGTGAGGATGTGGAGAAATTAACCCTCGTATATTCCTGGCAGGAATGTAAAATAGTGCAGCTGCTTTGGAAACAGCAGTTTCTCTGGTAGTTCCTCAAAACATTTTCATATGCCCCAGCAATGGCATTCCTAGGTATAAATGTTTTGGTTTTACTAAAGCCGTTGGAATGCAATATACCAGAAATGGGTTGGCTTTTGCAATGGGGATTTATTAGTTTACAAATTTACAGTTCTAAGGCCATGAAAATGTCCCAATTAAGGCATCAACAGGGCGACAGCTGGACTGAAGAAGGCAGGCTGCCGGCATCCAGGGCTCCTCTGTCACCTGGGAAGGCCGTGGCCAGGGCCTGCTGCTCCTTCTCTCCCAGCTCTCGTTGCTCTCAGCTCCGGGTTCCAGGGGCTCCTCTCTCAGCTTCTGTGGGTCCTCTCTTAGCTCCTCTGTGGCTGTTCTCTCCAAGCTCTCTGGGTGTTTCTTTCTGAGCTTTCTTGGCTTTTCCTGTCTTTTATCCTCATAAAGAACTCTAGTAAGGGATTAAGACCCACCTTGAATGGGGTCAGTCTCATCTCAATTGAAACAACATATTCAAAAGGTCTCACCCACAACAGGTCTGCACCCACAGGGACGCATCAAAAGAGCAGGGCCTTTTCTGGGGTACATAACGGCTCCAAACCAGCACAATATCTAAGAGAGAGAAAGCACACATCCACGCAAAAACCTGTACGTGAATGTTCCCGGCAGCCTTATCTGCAATACCGAAGAGCAGAGGCAGCTGAGTTCCCATGAACTGATGAATGGATCAGCAGAATGGTCCATGGAATATCATTTGGCCATAAAAGGAATGAAGCACTGACACGTGCTGCCACAGAGATGAACCCTGAAAAGGTTATGCCCAGTGAAAGAAGCCAGAAACAAAAGGCCACATGTTGTCTGATTCCATTGGTAAGAAATGTCCAGAACAGGCCACTCCACAGAGACAGAAAGCAGATCAGTGGTTGCCAGGGGCTGGGTGAGGGGGGAATGGGGAGCGACTGCTAATGGGTGCGGGGTTTCTTCTGTGGGTGATAAAATGTTCTAAACTTGACAGTGATGGAGTTGCCCAACTCTGCGAATAGACTAATAACCAGTGAACTGTACACTTTACATGGGCATGTGAATTTGATTGTAATAAAGCCATTATACAGGAATAAAGCTCTGCTGGGGGCTGTGGCTTAGGCAGGGGCCCGGACCAGGGACCCCTGGGTGGGGACTTTCCCTGTGCCCCTGTTAATTCCCTTAGTCCAGCCTTCCCCTCCCCTGGCAGTGACTCCCCGCTCCAAGTTGCGGGGCCAGCTGGGGGCCTGGACTGGGGGCCGGAGGCTCCGTGTCTCTCACTAAGGCTCTGCTCGTGTGGGGATTCCGGTGCAGTCTTCTAAGTCCAGCGGTGCTAGTGCATCCATTTCTGTTATTTCCTCCTTGCACTCCGGCAGGTTTTCCTTTATGATTTTGTTTCTTTGCTAGTTGGGGGTATATATATACTATGCTGTTATGTTTCATCAATCTCTATCACTGAAGAATGCCCCTTTAGGTCTGGCTCACCTCTGGTGGTTTTAAACCAAAGTCACAGACAGGCCGGCCCCTGAAGGCCTCTGGCCTGCCTCTGTGCTTTGTCTGTCTTACAATGTTGCCTGGCCAAAGGTTTTATACTTTGTTTTGGAATTAGTTGCCAATATTTCAAAATCACAAAGTAAAAAGTATGGATTTCTGGCTTCCCTTGAAAATGCTTCCCATTCCCATTCCCACAGGGCAGCAAATGGTGGGAGCTGAGAAGCCCCGCCCCCTTTTGACAGGTGGGTACATGTGGTTTGCCCCAAGCCCCACCACACCCTAATGTCTGTCCTCCTCGATGCTTCTATTTTCAACCCCTGCTTTAAATTCAACTTCATTTTGAATTAAAATTTCTCCATTGACTTTCTTGTGCTTGCAGTTTCATTCATTCATTCATTCACTCATTCAGCAAATATTTATTGAACACTTACAATTTGCCAGGCTCTGTATTAGGCACCAGGGACACAAAAATAAAGAAGAAAGGACCCGTGTCACAGATTTCCCAGTCTGCATCAATCCCTCCTTGGGCCCTCTCCACTACTGTTTACCCCAGGGGTGCACAGGTCGCACTGCCAGTGCCGGCCTCAGCTGCACCAGATACTCTGCTTTCTGCCCCAGGCTTCTCTGACACCAGCCGTGAGACTGCAAGAAAAAATTCAGACTCAAATGCAAAAGCCTTGCTGGTGAGAGGGAGCTAACAACAGTGGGAAGGAAATGGAGGCTGAAACTGGGGGTGGCAATCCTGGGGCATCCTCCGCAGGGCCCCCGGGACGGCCCCAGCAGGATGGAGCCCCAGATGCACCAGTGCTGACCAGCTCGAGGACTGTTTCACTCTCCCCAGGCCCCTACTCCTGTTCCCTGGGGGCACTCCCAAGCCTTGGCCTCAGGCTCTGCTTTTGCGGTGTCCTTGGATGGGGGTCAGGCTAAGACACAGTCTATTGGGAAAGGCAAAGTGGATAAACAAATGCTATCACACCAAGTGACAGAGATGTCATGAGAAGTCATTTGGAGGCACGAGGATGGCCGGGTAGGGGATAATCAGGAGCGTCATCGAGCTGTCATGCCTTGGGCTGGTGTCTTAGAGGACGAGGCAGGAGCTCACCCTCGCTCAAGCCCACGAGGGAAGGGCCTCGCTGGTCTCCTCTTCAGCCTGCCCGCGTCTTTCATTTTCAAAGCATCCTTCGTAAGCAACATATCGTTGAGGTTTGTGTTTCATCTAGTCCGAGACTCTTAAACATAAATCAGTGCATTCATATTTCCTATAATATCTGTTACAGTTCTACTATCGCTCTCATTTTTCCTTCTTAAAGACATGTAAGTCTTTGCAATTGAGCCTTTTCTGGCTTGGACTATGCTTAATTTTCTTTCTTTTAAAATACTTGAAGGATAATCAGCCTGCTTCTAATTCTACTGATAACAAAACACTCAGCAAACATCCTCGTTTCTGCATCCCTTGATAGCTCCCGGAGCAAAAGAGAGCCCTGGACTCCTTTCCAGGGGAAGACAAAGCATTTCCTTGCTTGGTGGCCCCTTCCTCTTGTTCCTGAACACTTTTACCCTCTTCCGCCACCAGCCCCTTTCCATCTACCCTCTGTCCATTCACGCATTCTCTGGGCCAGGCACTTTTGCAGTATTGGGGATCCAGTGACAAAGCACTGCCCTTAGGGAGCACCCAGGAGCAGGGGTGATGGACAATAAACAAATGAGCATGTAAATATGTAACGCAGCAGCAGGCGGGCACCCAACCTTTGGGAAAAACCCAAGAGCAGGAAGGGGCTGGGGCAGGGCTGGGAGGGGGCAGTGGGAAGGCCTGTCTAAGGTGACATTCAAGCGGAGGCTGGGGTGAAGGGTAAACAGGGGCCACACCATAGGCTAAGGGCAGGGAGTGTGTTCTGGGAGGAGGAACTGGGTTGTTCAAAGGCCCTGGGATGGGACTGAGCTTGGCGTGTTCAAGATGTAACAAGGCGGCTCCTGGGGCTGGGGAGCAGGGGACAAAAAGCAAACAGGAGGAGAGGCCCAGACCAGACCAGGCAGGGCCCTGGGGCACAGGGCAGGGATTTCTTGACTTGCATTTGAAAAGGATCCCCGCTTCTGAGTGCAAACAGGAAGATGAGTTTGTTTCAGCGGTTTTGTCAACAGCCACTTAGACCAAACAAGGGCCCTCCTGCTTCCTGGGTGTGTTGAATGACTTAGCTTTCTAACAGGCCCGGGTGCAACTAATCTCAGCTCTGGTGTCCGTGGCTTTCCCGTAATGAGTTTTGGAGATAAGGCATGTGACTTGTAAATTTCTCTAAACCTGGATTACCCGCAGGTTTCTGTGTCACCTGGTTACTTTCACCTGGAAGGGCCTCCTGGCAAGCAAAGGTCCCACGTGGGGACAGCAGGGCCTGTGCTCTTTGGTTCATCTGGCAGCTCAGGGCCTGTCCAGCTGCCGAGCGGGGCTGGGACCAGTTGTGCCCACACAGGCCAGCGAGATGCCCAGGCAGGTGGCCAGGCAGCCCTGTGCAGATGGGGGCTGGGGGTGCCGCCAGGGCACCATGAGGTGTGGAGGGAGGGGTGTGGGCTGAAGAAGAAGGTGAGGGGGGTCCTAGACAGACAAGCAGGAGAGGCATTTTGGCCAGGGCCAGGGAAGAGGTGAGCAAGGCAGCGGGCCCTGGGGAGTCATGGCGCATGCCCAACACAGAGCGCCGGCCTAGTAGGGCAGGCGGCGCCCGACTTGGTGTTTGCAAGTCTCGCAATGGCCGCACCTTCCTCGTGGCAGGGACCCAGCAGCTCCTCTGCGTCAGAGCTGTGGGCCTGCAGCCCCCCACCCAACCCCTCTCCCTGTCCAACTTCACCTCTGGAACAAGCCCACCTTCCGAAAACTCGGCCTTCACCTCACCTCACGTTGCCCTCTCGCCCCTTTTCACACCACAGGGCCTGGTGGACTTCACTGAGTGAAGAAGGGTGTCCCTCCTTGGGGGCCCCCATCATGCCCTGGGTGTTCTTGTAACAGACGTCTTCCCTCTGGAGCTCCTTGATGACCTGGGGGGAAGTGGGGGTTCCTGAGCCCTCATGGGGCCCCCCTCTGGCTATGGGGTAAGTAGGGAGGATTTTATGAGCTGATGGGGACATCTGGAGGGTCAGCAAATTAATGAAGGAGGAGGGGTGGGAGGAGCCTCCCCACAGGGGCCTGGAGGCAGAGGCCCTGGAAGGGACAAGGGCTGCCCTTGCCAGCCGGCCCACTTCACACCAGCAGAGGTGACAACAGTGTCCGCCTCCCACTGGGCAAGATTTCCAAAGAAGTTTCACATCCACATTTCCCAGGAGGAGGAGGCAGGGCAGGCCTGGCTGTCAGTCCCCCACCTGCACAGCTGGGAGATCAGGTCTGGCTTGCCAAGGGCAGGCTGGGACTCTCGCCAGGCCTTCTGCCCTCTCCACTTCTCCTAGCTGAACCCCGTGGAGGCTGCAGGATGGTCCCTGGGCCTCGGCTGTCCCGAGCTTCCGCTGCTCCCAGCCAGGAGTGACTCATCACCCGTTCCCACCTTTAGATAGTCACAAGGAACTGGTGGGATAAGAGCCAGGGTGTAGGCACCCTGCGACAGGCACCGGGGGTGAGGGTGGGGGGCGCCGAGGAGCAGCCCTGCTCCACAGCAGGTCAAGCTGAGAGGCAGTGGGCTGGGCAGGCAGAGTCCTGGGTGGGACCTTGGGGCAGCCTCAGCTCCAGCACTTTCCAGTCCCCAGAGCTGAGCTGAGGCTTCTTCTTGGTAAGTTAGGGATAGAGTCATTCATTTAACAAACAGCCCGAGTGCTTACTGGGCACCAGGGATCCAGCAGTAGACAAGTCGGAGGCTTGTGTGCATGTGTGGGGACAGGAAATACACACATAATGAAAGTAATAAAGGTGACTTCCGGGGTGGCAAGCTCTGAGGGGGAGGGCTGGGGTGTGCTGGGGGTGCGGGCAGCCTCCCTAAAGAAGGGGTGTTGGAGCCAGCCCCAAGCGTGGAGGAGAGAATCCGGGGGCTCTGAGGAGTACGTTTGCGAGGTGTCCAGGAACCTTTCACCTTGGGCCTGCATGAGGGGTGGGGGGGGTGGCTAACTGATCCCCCAGCTTTCTCCCTTGTGACTTCAGGCCCCAGAGAAGTTTACTCCGACCCCTTGGGAGGCTCTGACACAGCTCCCCCAGCCCCCAGGAGGAAGGCCTCTTCCTCCAGCAAGTCCTCCCTGCCTGACCATGACACCTCATGTCGATCCCAGCATCCTCTCTCTGTAGCCTGTGGGCCCCTGGGGCAGGGACTCACCCCTGCAGCCCCAGCCCAGCTTGGGCACAGGCTGGCAGTTTCTGAGAGGGCTGGGCCCTGGGAGGCCTCCGGGCCATACCATCCCCTCCCCCAGTTGACAGCCCTGGTGTGGGGCAGGGGCACAGAGCCGGCAGCCCAGCCCAGCACGGTGGGTGGACCCAGGCTGCCTGGTTCAACGCCTGGCTCCATCCCGAGCAGCTGTGTAACCTCTAAGGTGGGGCAGCTATGCCCCTTCCTGGACAGCAGGCCCCCTGTAGCTCACACCTGCCTCCCAGGTGGTAAGCTGAGGATGGGCCTGTAAGCAGGTGTGCCTGGCACGTGGCCAACGCTCAGGAGCGCCAGGCCTGTGGGAAGGCCCTGGCCTGGCTTGGCGCTGACGCAGCGCTTTCACCCCACAGACGGCCCGGGACGAGGGCAGCGAGGGGGCAGGGGGTCAAAGAGGGCAGCTGACCGTCCCAGGCCACGCCGCCCTGGGCGCCACACCCCGACGGGCGTCCAGCTTCCCCGGGCGCCTACTGCTAGGCCGCCCACTCGCCCGGGCGCACCGGCCAGGGCGCAGGAGGCCCGCCCGAGGCCCAGCCGCACATCTGGGCCGCCCCGGCGTCCGCCGCCCCGACCGACCCGTCATTAGGCCCCGCCGGGAAGGCGCTGCCAGCTCGGCGCCGGTCCGGGGAGCCACCCTGCGCCTCGGAGCCCGGGGGTGCCCGCCCGCGGGGTCTCCGCGCCGCGCGCCCCTGCCTCCCCCCGGCCCCCCTCCTCCGCTGCCCCCCCGGCCCCGCCCCGCCCCCCGGCGCCCGCGTACGGGGTGACGCAGGCCCGCCCCGCGCCGCGCCACCACCCGCCGCTGCCGGGGGCCGCTAACGGTCCCACCCGGGCGGCCGAGGCGGCGGCGGCCATGGAGGCGCTGCGCTCCGAGCTGTGGGTGAAGCGGCAGCGCTGCGTGGTGAGCCTGGAGCCCGCGCGGGCGCTGATGCGCTGGTGGCGGAGCCCCGGACCCGGCGTGGGTGAGTGTGACCGGCGACCCCCCGCCGGACCTGCGCCCTCCCCGGGAGCGCCGGGAGGGGTGAGGGGAGGGGAGGGGGATGGAGGGGGTCCTCGGGGATGGGAGGCGCGCGGGGCCCGGCCGGGAGTGGGGGGAGAGCGGGGTCAGGCCCGGCAGGCGGAGGCTGGGGAGCAGGAGCCCCGGAGTGGGGAGGCCGATGGACGGAGGACGCGGGAGCCGAGGCGAGAGGCCCGGGCACCCGAGCCCCTTCCCGAGTGACCCCGAGGGCCAGGCGCCGGCCGCCAGCGAGGATGCGGCGCAGCCCTCAGGCCGGCTGCAGGTGTCTGGAGGGTGGCCAGGGCCCGAGATTTATCTCAGATGGCCCCGGGGGGGGGGGGTCAGCAGGCTTCCGAGCCTCCATTGCAGATTAACCCAGAGAGATGCGGTTTTTTTTTTAGACCCTAACCCCGGGGTTCTTACAGAGTAAGGAGTCCGTTGCTAAAGACATTAAAGAAGGTTGTGCTCTGTGTCGGGGGTTCATGCTTGGACGGACGTCCTCCACAGGCCCTCCCAGTTTGGAGAATGAATACTTTGTGGAATTGGCATAGGCTAGACAGAAATGAAAAAGGCTCAGCCCTGGAGGGCTCCCTGCAGGAGGTGGGGGTGCCTGCTTTCCCTTGGGGAGGGACCAGTGCAGGGCTCCTATGCAGAGGTTTGGGGCCGAGGGTGGGCAGAGGCACATGGAGAGGGGCCAAGCAGCCGCCGCAGGAAGGGGCTTGCTGACAGTTGCCTTTGGAGGTGCCAGGGGGAGGCTACTCAGGGCACAGGGCACCCAGAGGTGGCAAGTGTGATTTCATCCATTCTGCGCTCTCCCGAGTTTCTGTTGAGTACCTGCAGGGGAGGGGGAGAGGGGCTTGGCCTCCGGGGGATGTAGAGCCCCTGCTGCAGTGGAGCCTGCCCTATCAGAGGGGGCAGTGGCTCCAGGAAGTGCCCTGCAGGGTCTGGAGTGGGGGTGGGACTGTCTTATGTGGGTGGTCAGTAGGCCTCACCCATGGTGACATCTGACTTGGAGCTTGGAGACCCTCAGTGTGCGTCTGGGGAGGAGGGCACCCCAGGCCGGGAGGACGGCGAGTGCAGAGGCCCCGTGGGTGGTGGGGGCAGATGGGGCCATTGGGGATTTGGGCAGGTGGTCCAGGCCCTCTGCCTTGGAGGCTGGGGTGGGGACCTGGCCTTAACCTGGGAACTGTGAAGCCACTGCAGGCTTTTATCCAACTTAGCATTTTAGAGGGATCCCTGGGGCACCCAGAGGAGGGAAAAGAATTAAGACTTAGGATGTGGAGGCCCTTGGTGAAGCCCCTGTGGGAGGCACAGGTAGCGAGCAGGGGATGGATTCTGGAGGAAGCGAAGCTGGGTTCTGAGGTGCAGGCCTGGGCAGCTGGCTGGCTGCCTTTTCCTGAGAGGGGGGGACCATGGGAGGAGCAGAGGTAGTAGTTTTAATTATCGGGGGACTGAGCTGTGGGGTCAGGCCTTCCCTTGTGGACGTTCTAAGTCAGATGCCCAGTGGGCCGTCGGAAGTGATGGGGGCTGCAGGGTGCTTTCTGAGGCCGACGTCGCTTCTCTGTGGGGTAGGGGGGTGGGGGGCTGCATGGCTTGGCTGGGCCAGGTGGAGGTGTGCAGCGAGAGTCCTGCCTGGCCTCAGACCCGTGACCTGCCTGCTCCCCATGGAGGTTACCTGATGGCGTCAGGGGCTTTCCCCTCCTAAGGGCCCTCAGAAGCCTGCTCTGGGGGAACGGCCATGCTTCCAGTGTCCCCCGACCCGAGCGCCACCTGGGAGGACCCGTGTTCTCGCGAACGCAGAGGGTGTTGGCGCTCTCTCTCAGCGGGGATGGGGCGAGTAGAGGACTGTCCCTGGCCCAGAGATGTTCAGAGTGAGGAACCACTTGATACTCTTTAATCGCCTTCATGAAGGAATTCCCACGAGCACAGAGTTTAGGGAACTTGCCCAGCTAGTGTAGACCCGGAGTTTGAAGCTGGCCAGGCCCATGGCAGCCCCTGTGCTTGTAACCATGGGGGAGGGCCATGGAGGGTGCTGCTCCCTGGGAGTGGGGGACGCCTGGTGGGGTGGCAGCAGCAGGGCTGGGGCGTCCTCCGGTTCCCGTGTGGTGCAGTTCCAGTGGCGGCGTGCCCACTTTCAGCCTGCTGGGTTTGTCTGCCCGGTAACATCCGCATCGGCCTCTCCCGGTCCTCGGGTCGGTCGTGGCGCCCTCCTGCCATGGAGGAGGTGCTTTTGCATGGTCTGGGTGCTCCCTGTGGTCTGCCAGAGGGTGCCACCTTGCCCTGCCTCCCCAGGCCGGCAGCCTGCCCTCTCCCTGGTGGGAAGCACCCGGTCAGGCTGCAGAAACACAGCTGCACGTCTCGGAAGGAACCAGACCCAGTGAAGGGACGGTGCTTGCAGTCATGGGGCCTCCAGTTTGGTTGGGAGGGTGGCCTGGCCCTGGGTGCTGTGGCCCCTGGCCTGGCATCTGGGTGTGCTGGATCCACGGGGGCCTGGGCAGGTGAAGATGGGTGGAGGATCCTGCAAAGCAGACCTGAAGAAGGCAGAGTGCAGCCAAGGAGCTCAGGGAAAGGCCAGGTCAGCGGGAAATTGAGAGCCTGGAAAGCAGGGGCAGGGAAGGGGGGCTGAGCTGGGAGCCCCAAGGTGGGGTGTGTTGTCGGGCTGGAGCAGTGGGGGAAAGGACGCCTGCAGCTCTGAGCAGCCACTGCGGCCCCGTGTCACTGCGTTAACCCTCGCAGGGACTAGGTGTGTGGCCCCTGTGCTGGAAGTGGTTAACCGAGGGCTTTCGGGGCCACAGGCTGTTCAAAGGGAGCTGCTGGGGTGCAGCCAACGCTCCCCCAGGCGAGCCAGAGTGGGGAAAGTTGCTGAGTGTCCACGAGCAAAGAGAAAGAACCGCTAGACATCGTCCGAGGCAGGATTTTCTGGGCCTTGGAGGCGGTGCCTGGGGGGCTTTGAGACAGCAAATGCGGGGCTGGGGCCCGATGGGAAGTCGGGCAGACGGAAAACAGGGACCCGGAGAGGCTGTGTGAAGTGGACCCTGCCGGCTGAGCTGGGGACGGCGGAGGTGCATTCTGGCTTGCACAAAGGCTCTCCCGGAGACCCTGAACCCACTCCTAGGGGGTTGAGGCTGTGAAGGGTGTGGGGGGGGGCACCACCACGTGGGAGGATGGTTTTGAGATGTGTGTGTGTGGGGGGGTCATTCCCAGGCTCCGTCGTGGTGGGATACACCCCTTCCTTCTGCAGAGTCCCCCACACCCCGCGCAGGCTCCAGCAAGGGGTGGGCAAGACACAGCTTACCTTTTATTTTCTTTCTGATTGCAAAAGTAATTCGTCGATTTAATGAAATCTAGAAAGCATCAAAGTGCACAGAAAAAAAAGTCATGCTTAATTAGTGCTCAGTACTGTGTGTGTGTGTGTGTGTGTGTATAAATGCTTGGGATAGAAAAGCTGGGCGCATGTCCTGCAGAAGGGTTTCCAGATTATCATTCACTCTTTTAAAATGTAATTTTAAAAAATCGACTTTAGGGACGTATAATTTGTGTAAAATAAAATGCTTACATTTTAAGGGTTTAGTTTGGTGAGTTCTGATGCTTACACCCCCCAGGTTAGGGT
>PVKY010002126.1:0-27337 GCA_004027775.1 Bradypus variegatus | reverse complement strand
GGTGAGGTAGAACACAGTTTGTGCCCTACACAACTTCTTAGTGAAGATGCCACAAACCTTTAGTCTTCAGAAAATGACACAGGGTTTGTAAGAGAGTTCCTCAGACTGCTTTCTGCAAAGCTTTTATTCCCACCACAGATGGGAACTTGGCCTCCCTGGCTTAGCATCCAGGTGCTTCTTGAATTCTTGCAAGTTGCCCCAGAGGTGTAGGTCTCCAATACCCGACTGCATCAGAATGACCGGACGTGGCAAGGGCCATCTAAGCCAGCACTTCTCCAGCTGCCGTGTGTGTCTGGCTGACTGGGGGGTCTCCTTAAAGCAGATCCCTATTCCTTCCATCTGGGTGGGCCACAGGTGCTGCCTTTCAAAGCAGCTCTCAGTGATGTTACGCTGCTCCATGGACCACACTGGCGGGGAAGGAGGGCCCCAATGACTTCATGCCGCTCCTCTCCCTTCTAGGAACCCTCCTAACATTTTGGGGAGGGAAGGAGATGATTCATATTTCAACAAAGCACTTAATTTTATTATTGGTCCCATAGCATCCTCGAGGCTGTTGCCTCTCTGGCCGGATGAGGAAAGCGGAGTCAGCAATCCAAGGAGTCCGCCTGACAGTTACTAGCAGGGCACTGGCAGAGCCAGGGTTTAGACCCCGGCCTGACTGGTGCCAGAGCTTGTCCTTTTCCTGCTGCACCAAAAAGGAGGCAGCCACGAAATCCCACCACTGTGAAAGGTGCTGAGGGTGGTAGGGTGTTGCTGCTTCCATCCTCACAGGGAAGATTAAGTGTGGAAAGAGAAAAATCATCTCTCTTTGCTTATCTCTGTGGGAGAGCATTTTGTTCAAACTTTACTTCTATGCTAACTTCCTATCTCAGAGCTGCTTCCATTACTTTCAGATGGTATGTATGTATTTTGTTTAATATTAGTCCAAATTATATAAGTAAATACATTATAAATATTTTATATATTAAAGAAAACTACAAGTGCATGTGGCTTTCTTAGCTGTAGCTCTATTGTCTGTCTGTCTCCATTAATAACAGCCCCTGAGAACTGACCACTGAACCCTGAAAGCTTTGAGACCCCGGTGGTCTGTGAGTGAGGGCTGGCTGGGGGACCTGGGGCAAGCCCGCCCGGCCCCGGGCCTGTCCTGCACAGTGACATGGAGTCAGCCAGGCCGGCTCCGTGGTCTCCCCAGCCCGTCGCTGTCGTTGCTGTCATTGCAGCGCCTGTTGAGGCCACAGGGCGTCAGTGTGCACCAAGACGTCAACGGCGCTGCCTCCAGGAGCTCCACTTTATTTGCCCTTTCTCGAATAATTAGTATGGAGAATGGGCACATTCACCTGTAAGCTTTGCCTCGCTCTTCAGGCTAAGTTTGACAGATATGTTTCGGAGATTAATTTCAAGATGCGGTTTCCTCTGGAAGCAAGAAACTTGCTGTGCAGCTGGTATTTAGAGACCAGAGCCTCAGGTTCCTCCCCTGCCCCCCGGCGCACCCTGCTGTGTTCTGCCTTCGGGAGTGTTTGCAGAAAATGCTTGCTGTGTGATGTCCCAGGTAGCCCAGCCTGCCCCCTCTCCACCCTGAAACGTGGTAGTTGCCTTCACTCAGTGTGTGGCTCTGTTTGAAGTTTTATAGTCACAATTGGATTTTGTGAAGTTTGCGTGATGTCGCCAATTTAAATTTCTAAAAAGTAGGCCACTAGTGGGATAGGGGATTATTTGCAGCTCAGTCATCCATTGCCAGCGCAGGTGCTCTGTAGTCAGGATTTCAGGCCTTTATAAAAATGGAAACGATTTTGAGATGTTAGTTGAATTTTATACTAGAAGTGGTTTATGAGCCCATCGTCTTCAGATCTTACCAGTATTCGGCCATTTCATGTCTTCCCAAGCGTGGTCTGTGGAGACACAGTGATGGATAGGGTGGGCTCGTTTGGGAGAGCAGCTCACAGTGAGTAGAGGAGAAAGACACGAATATAAATAGTTTCAGTTGGGGGTGGGTGCTGACAAGGGCCTCCTTGAGGAGAGAACTGCAGTGAACCTTCTTGAAGAAGAAGGAACAGGGTGGGAGAGCACCCCAGGCTGCAGGGACAGCTGGAGTAGAGTGTGGGCCGGTGCGGGGTCCATGGGCGTCAGGGAGGTGCCAGTGGGGGCAGGAGCAGGAGTGGGTACAGGGAGGCGGCTGTGCAGGTGGGGGTCCAGGTCAGAAGCCCTCACCTGTCCCCCCCCTTCCAGCTCTGTGAACTTTTTCCCTCTTGAACCTGACAAGTCTCTGAGACCAGGGCCCCCGTCTCCATTGCCCACTGCTGTATTCCCAGTGCCTGAGACTGCCTGATGTTCACAGCTAATTGCTGAATGAAAGAACGTGAGCCTGATGAAGGCGCCCTGCTCCTGGCACATGAGGAACCCGTGCAGGGGGCACTGCAGGGTCGGGAAGAGGAGGTGGCCATTGGCTTCACCTTGGCTTCCACCCACGGGTGCCTGGTGGAGCTGGATTGGGGGCAGGCAGGTGCACAGGTGAGACAGGGGGGCCTGGTGTGCGTGCAGCCGGGGCCCTGAACTGAGACCGTGCAGGAAGGGGAGAGACTTGGGAGACGTGAGATCCTTTGTGTGAGGCTCTTACTGAGTTGAGTTGCAAGAAAATCGATCCAGGAGATAACGCAGCAGAAAGGTGGGTGTCCTGGTGAAGCTGTGGGAGGCTCCATTACCCCGGCATTGGGGGACTTTTGGACACTGTTTTGAGCACCTGTGACATGTTTATGTGGCCTCCGATCACCGCCCTGTGCTTGGGAAGTTGTTCAGTCCGTCTGTAGGCGAGTAAACGACCTGCTCGTTTTCTAGATCACGGAGCTGAGACGTGACTTAGTTTTCACCTTGTGGCTTATCCTCAGACGTTTCTCCAGGTAGCAGGTGTGGCATAGGCAACTCTACGAACCTGACAGTGACAAATATGAAAACGGATCCTTTCGCTTTGAATGAAACTGTGTTTTAAAACACAGGATTTGATTTGGGTCTTTGGCTTTGACGGCTGTGGGTGTACAGGCTGCTGTAGATCACGAATGGAGTGTAGACACCCCTTCCAGACTGATAACTTCTGCTGCTGCCGCAGGAGGGCGGGTGCCACCCCGGGCTTCTCTCTCAGCCCTGTCTTAACAAAGCAGGCATTTTCTTCCCATGCTCAGGGGCCTACGGAGAAGAAATGCTCCCACCCAGCTTTCCTGCTGCGTGTCCTCAGGCAGGGCAAGGCCTGCGAGGTCGGAGGAGAAGTGGCAGCTATCCTGGGCAAAGAAGCCGCTCTTGACGCCCTCTCTTTTCTGGAAATGGCCCACGACCTACGGAAAGGCTGTCCCACAAACTCTCTGTCACATGCCATTGGGGATCCTGAAGTCCATTTCCCTGGGGTGTTTGTGTCACCTGGTGGCCGGGCTCCCAGGTTACACCCAGTTTGCCCCACCCATGCCCAAGTCCAATGTGGGGTCCCCACTGCAGGCCGCGCCTCTCAGCCCTGGCTGTGCGCCAGGGGCACTTTGAAGATCCCAGAAATACAGATGCCTGGATCCTGGCCCAGCAGTTCCTACTCTGAAGTGCAGCCAGGGTGGGGCCTGGGCTGTGCCCTCAGTGGGGCCGAGGCAGCCCCTGGTGGGTGCTCCCGAGGCCGGGCCCAGGTTCCTGCTCTGCTGCAGACTCCCGACGTTCCGGCCTGCTTCCCCATCCAAAAACGGGCTCAGAGCTCCCTCGGCACAGCTCTCTGCAGTATGGGAAATAATACCTGCGGAGTATCTGCTCATAGTGGGTGCTGCAACCCACATGACCCCTTCCCGTCCGTCCTTCCCTGGGTCAGGAGCAGGTGTGAGAGTTGTCAGGGTTGGTCCTGTTGGAAGCCCCCGAGGCCCCTCTAGGGTCTGGCCGGCCCCACTCTGTGCCTCCTGTCTGCCCCCCTCCTCCCTGCACACTGGAGCTCAGCCCGAGGCCCTTACTGCAGCCGCTGCCTGCGGCTTCCAGCCGGGACACTGCTCTCTTCACCACTGCCCTGTGACGGGAAGGGGCCTCACGGCTCTCTCCTTGCTGGGGAGCCTTAGAAATAAGCACCAGGGCTTTTTTTTTTTAAGGATTTTGTTTTTTTGTAAACAATAAATAATGAAGAAAAAATTTTATTAATAAACAATACATAACTTAATAAATGATAAATAATTTTAAAAGCAATAAACAGTAAATACTTTTCTCCCTTGCAACACGGCTCAGGATGAGGCTCAGGATCGAGGGGACACAAAGGAGATGAGGGGGAGCAAGAAAAAGGGGATTTGCGTCTCCGTGTCTTGCCCTTTTCCCATTCTCTAGAGGCTGATGCTTAAACCCACAGAGGAGAGGGGCAGCAGGGGCTAGCCAAGGGTGAGGCCAGGTGGGCAGGCTGGGGGCCGAGGGAGGAGGGAGGGGAGAGCCGGGCCGTGACTGCTGCCAGCCCTCCCCGGGGAGAGGCAAATCCCAGGACGGAAGGTTCTCCCGGAAGTGGCAGCCGTGTGGGTCTCGCTGCTGGGAGATGTGCATTGAGAGAACTTTGAAAATGGGAGGGGCTGCAGAGCAGACCACGGTATTTGATTTCTCACCTTTTTTTTTTTAATTTTAGGATCTGTGATGGTGTCCAGTTTGGTGCTGGGATAAGGTTCCTATAGAGGAAACAAAACAACCTCACCTCCTTCCAGGAGAAGCTCGGGGATGTGGGCAGCAGTGAGTCGCTCAGACTACTCACTTCCTCTCAGAATAAATGCATTTGAATGATTCTTTAACCGTGTCCCTTACGGGGAGCCATGCCAATAAATTTTAAAGACAACTTCGCAGATGCTTTCCGGATATGACTTCGTTTCACCAGCCAGCGTGCCCCGACACCGGCCTCTCTGGGGACCCTACCAGGAGCCTGAAGCGATTCAGATCACCACGTGTCCTTTCACATACGCCCGCCCAGGTGGAAGGTCCACGCCAGTGGTGCCACGGTTCTTGTCATTGCAAACCCCGTGTCTCGGGCTCAGTTCCCCATGCTCTAGAGGTGTTGAGTGGGGCCAGAGCCCAGACAGGGACAGGGACCCCCAGAGGCCTGGGTGGTGCCACAAGAGACCCAGCCCCTGGGCTGGAAGAGGGTGCACCACAGGGACCCGGGCTGGTGGGTGTTCCTGCCGGAGTCACCAGCCCAGTGCTTGCGTCACTTTGGCTGCATGTTAAGTGTGTGGAAAAAATGCCCATACTGCGCAGCACTGGGGACACTGAGGCAGAGGGGGAGAGTGTTCCCTGTAGAGTGACAGCAGTATCGATTAGACCAGTGTGCAGTTCCCCATGGCTGCTCTAACAAATTACCACAAACCCAGTAGCTTAAGACAACATAAATTTATCATCTTACAGTCTAGAGGTCAGAAGTCTGAAGTGGCCCTCGCTGGGCTAGTATCCAGGTGTCGGCAGGGCCGCATTCCTTCCTGAGGCCCTAGGAGAATCCGTCTCCTTCCCTTTTCCAGCTTTAGGGACCACCTGCTCCTGGGCTCACAGCCCCTCTCTCTTCCCAGCCAGCAGTGCAGTGTCATCGTCTCCCTCCGACTCTGATTCTTCTGCCTCCCTCTTCCATCTTTGCAGGACCCTTGCAACTACGTTAGGCCCACTCGGATAATCCAGAGTAACCTTATTTTAAGGTCAGCTGATGAATAACCTTAATTCCTTCTGTAGACTTGATTGCCCCTTGGTAATAGCATAACATATTCATAGGTTCAAGGGAATAGGACATAGGTGTCCTGGGGGAGGCAGAATTCTGCCACCACAACCAGTGTCTCTCAAAGTACTATTAGGGGGATATTCTTAAATGGTCGGATGTAAAAAAGTTTAATTTTTAAAAAGGCAGTCAACTTAAACCTTTTAAAGTCCTCAAAGAATGGTGCCATAGAAAAATGTCCAGGGTTGCTAATGATGGCCTGAGGGGCCTTAGCTAGGATACTTCACTCGAAGAATTTCTCCCCCTCCAAGCTGGGGCTGAGTCCCCATCCCTTTCGGGCCTCCCCACGACCGGTCATTACGTCCTTGCCGAGCGAGCTCGGGTGCTGGGGAAGTGGCCTGAGTCTGGGTGCCCGAGTCGCCCTGGGCTGGGCCCCCAGCCCCCTCCACCACCATCTCACCCCCATTCATGTGTGGGGTGCAGGGATTTTGCAGAGAATACACAACAGGAAACACACTTTGACCTTTCTTTTAACACTTGGGAACCTGAGAAAATATACTTTTCTTCCCCTAGGTTTGACATTTTGTTTACAGTTTCACATTTGTGCCTTTGGCAAAATAAGAAACCCGTGTTACAACACTGACCCTGTCAGATGCTGCGATTTAACAGTAAAATCCAAATCATAACACTCTCAGACGCTCTGACCTTTGAGAGTCTGTCTACTACGTCATGTTAAGAACCCAGATAAGTCAGTTTTGGAAAGGTACATGCCCAGTCAAGCAAGGCCGAGTTTCCCTGGGTGGCTGAAGCGGACTTTTTAATTAAAACTCACTGGGTCCGGCAGTCCGCAGCGTGGCTGCAATGTGTTTAATTTACAGGCGTGTACCACAGGCTGCTCCTTTGCAAGGCAAAATGAAACAGTGGAAGCTTTGGGTAAATATTAGCATTCTGTTTGTCCTGGGGTGGTGGGAAGTGGGCAAACGAGAGCCTCAGGCCAGAGGCGCTTCCTATAGTGCTTTCCATGAACCACCAGAAACAAGGCAAGTTCGTTGTAGGAACTCATTCTTCATAGCTGCTATTTCAGAGAGCTCAGATGTGATAGAAAAGAAACACAGCACAATATAATCCTCCACCAAGTACCATCTTGGCTCAGTGATTCTTTGCATCTTACTTTTACTCCATTTCTTATCTACCTGAATGTTCGGGACTGGAGCAGCGTTTAAATGTGTTAAACCTTTTGCTTCACTCTGCACGCGATGGGCTGCGATGGGCCATGAAGCCGTGTTGTTTGTTGTGACGGAGAATGCTGCCATTTTGTTTGCTGCTAACCTGCTGGCTCAGTCGTCTTCTGTTCATCATAAGGGGACAGGTTTTAGGGACCCTAATTGTCATGATGCTTAGGGAAGAAAAATCCACTGGGTGGATCACCTCCATTGTGGATTTGGGGTGTTCTGGCCTCATACACCGTAAATTTTACAAATAGTGTTATTGGCAGTGTGCCCTATGCCACCTGTGTGCCGTCTGCTGTCTGCAAGTCTTGGGATCTTGTGGGAGCAGAGTGTGCTGCCGAGTGCTGTGGTTCCTAGGACAAAGTTATTGCATCTATTGCAGGCAACTCTAAGTACGACACCCCATCTCCTGTTGTCCCAGTGAGAATAAACAAGGGGCAAGGGGGCGGGGACCCTGACTGTATAAACTTACATTTGTAAGTTGTATACACTTAAAATTATGTAACATACAACTTGTATAAACTTCTATAGAAATATAGATGAATGTTTACTTATTAAACATCTCATATTCCTACCATGATTTTGGAAAGGCTGGTTTTCGCTGCTGTCATATTGTGATTCTCCTCTTGCATCTTAATCATCAGTGTTGTCACACCCCGCAGTTACCCAGAACATGTGCATGTTCACTTCTGTCTGAGTTTGAGATACGGCATATTCTGAATCCCTTTAGGATGCTGTTTCCAGAATTTTCTCTCAAACCACCAGGACCCATTCACAAACTGTTGAAGTCAATGATCTCCATCCACAATGTAACTGCTTGCTAGATGGTTTTTTTTTTTTTAATTTGTTTCCAACATACAACCTGGGAACACCTGGAATAATAACTAAATGTACATTTCTTTGCCTCCATTTTTTTTTTAACTGACCTCATCAGAAGATTATGTTTTATGGCAATTCTCAACCATTTTGGTCTGAGGATCCCTTTGCACTGTCAAAATTATTGAGGACCACAAACAACTTTTGTTTATGTGGGCTGATCTTGATACTTGCCATATTAGAAATTAAAACTGGGAGATTTGAAAAATATTTGTTAATTCATTTAAAAATAACAACTTTATTGCATGTTAACTAACAAATGTTATGGGAAACATATTTTCCGAATAAAAAACTTGAGTGAGTAGAGTGTCATTGTTCTGCAAGTTTTGCAAATGTCTTTAATATCTCTTTAAAAACAGTCTCCTCTGTCTGCTTCTGCATTCAGTTTGTTGCAGTTGAAGTTGTTTGGGTGAAGTATATATGAAGAAAAACCATCCTTACATAATAAAGTGTATTTGGAAAAGCAGAGATTATTTTTAATAGTCTTTTACGATGACTGGATATTCTTCAATGCATCGCCAAAACTCAACGAGTACTAGTTTTTTAAAGGTTAATTGCAGCATGGAATCTGGGGCATACAATGAGTTTTTCACACTCAGCTGCATTGAAATCCATCAGTCCATCTGGTTCTGTGAGTGGATCATGGACCCAGATGTGATTTCCTAGCATCATACATTGGTCACTTGGGAAAGACTGGTTCACTGAGTTTATACAGAGCCTCCAAATGCTGACACATTTCATGATTGTACAACTTAAAAAAATAACCCCTTTCATTATAATCACCACCAAGCTCATCATAAAGTCTTTAATATTGGGAAGCTGCCAAGCTTATGGTGATAGATACAAGTTTTCCAAAATTCTAATTTTTCTTGAAAGCTGACATTTTATCATTGGCAGCAAGTACTGCCAGTTGCTTTCCTTGAAAAGCACTTCATTCATTCTTGAGAAAATGTCAGCCAAATACACATGGTCTAAATAACCACGGTTTGTCAGACATTCTTTCAAGTGAAAATGACATTCCATGAAAAGGGCGGCGCGTTCAGCTCAGAACTCAGCCACACAAGAACTTTTCCTCAAAGCTGACGATGAGCCTCAGCATATGGCAGAAATACCTTCTCTGTACTTCTCGTGTTGACATGCAGAATATTAAAAAGATGGGTACTCAAGGATTGAGATTTAAATAAAATTGATAATTTTTACCCCTTCATCAAGGACATTATTAAGCGAAACGCATTTTTAGTTTGCTCCGTGTTCGTGGCAATAAAGAATAATGATTTGTACAATTTGGTGCCTCTGCCTTGATTGCACTAGTGGCCACCAGTTGCACCCACTGCTGATTTTGCATCATGAAGGTCTATGTCAACACAGGGAACTAAGTAACCAAGGAACATCTTAGGATTATTATGAAAATAGTTTTGACTTCATTGGTCCCTGAAAGCATCTCAGGAGACCCCAGGGCTTTGTGGGCCATACTTTGCAAACCACTGATCAATCGTCCCCTAAAGCAAGTTGTTTCAGGATCTGGGGGCCCCAGATAGTATTCTGCTGTTTGCAATAGTAATTGTGCAAATGCCTAGTAAGATGAGGGTCTTCGTATGGAGCTGAACAAGGAGGGCCTCCCTCTTAGCTGAGGGATAATCTGGGCAATAAAAGCCCTCCTTCTATGGAAAGCACTATAAAGAAAAAGTGTTATTAAATTTTGACTTAAATGCAAGCCATGTTTTTACATTTCCATTTACAGATTTCCATTTGAGATGTGAACCACGGAAGGCTGTCTCAACACTGCTCTGCTGGGGTCACCCCCGGCATCAGGTTTTCAGAACCAACAACAACATGCCAGACAGTGGCTCCCACGCCTGAGCTGTGACTTTATACGTGGCATTTTCCTGACAAGGAAATTGCCAGATGCCTTTGCCAAATCATTAGATAACGTTTTGGAACAAAGAACTTTCATGTGGAAGGAGATTCAGCACTGTCTTACCAGAAAAGTAAATAGTAATCATTTTTTAAAAGAGACGCATTCAGTGAATTTTGATCAACTGGGAAAATTACAGCCTCTCTCCCCACCTTTTTTTGCTTTTCAATCAATCAGTTCTAATGGAGGAAGCATTTCCTTCACTTACCATTGGAGAGCTGTGCTGATCAATTAAAATATTCTGACTTTTGCTGGGTTGAGAGAATAGCAAATCTGAATCCTTCCATCCCTGTGGAAGAGAAGGTGACCTTCCTATGTTGAGCCAGAGACCCAAACACAATTGCTTCGATCCTATTATCAGACCCAGAAATTACAGCTCACAGATGCATCATTTCTCTTAAATACTGAACGGGCACGGCTACTGCTAGAAATTGGAGAACCCACGTTATGCCCTTGGCATTGAACACGTAGGGATATATATTGACAGGCTGCCCTTACTGAGAGGAAGTGTTGAAATCAATGGGATGGGATTTCCAGAGATGCTACTGTATCTATGAAGGTTGAAACTGACCTCTCATCAGAGTTACCACGGCAGGGGTGGGAGTTCCTGCTTCGTGGGTGCAGAGATTCTGTTGGTGGGGGCGTGTGGGGAAATCTTTGGTGTTGGTGATGGCAGCATGCTGTGAATAGTTAACACCACTGAATGTGTGCTTGAAAGGGGCTGAAATGATTAATTTTAGGTTGTTTGTTACCAGAATAGGACTGTACAACCCAAACAGTGAACCCTATGCAAAATATGGGCTATAGTTATACTATTAATTATAATAATATTGTTTCATCAATTGTACCACACTGATGCAAAATATTAATAAGGAAAACTGTGTTGGGGAGAGGGGTATGTGGGAACTCTGCTTTCTGCATGATTTTTCTGCAAAACCTACAACCACTTTAATTTTTTTTATTTTTTAATTTTTTATCACTAAACTTTAATGAAGAGGAATTAAGTAAGCACAGATGCAAATCCACCACAGCATTCAGACCAGGACTGAACTACTCCAATCTGACCCTTCCTTTCCACGTGCACAACCTCAGCCCTGGCCCAGGGCCTGGCCATTTCCTGTCTGTCCAAAACAGCCTCCTCCCCGCTCTTCCAGGGGGTGGGGAACAGGAAACTAAAGAGCTTGTGCTCTGGAGTCACCACCTGCTGGGAATTCTCATTGCCTTTGTTCATTTAGTTGTTCATTCTGTAGACACCTGCCAAGACACCGGCTGGGTGCAGGGCACCCTGCACGTGCTTCTCTCCACATAATTTTATTTAGCTGAAAAGGCTCCTTGCCGTCTCGGTCTTCCCACTCCTCCTCTCTCCCGGGGCCTCACCCCCAGATGCACCCTTCCCCTGAGCCATTCCAACGACCTTTAGTTACCAGGCCCAGACCTTGCTTCTACAGGAATGCCCCCACCCACCTCCTTCATCAGTGCCCGCTCCCCCTCTGCCCATCTGTCACCTCCTGCAGGCAGTCTGGACCAGTTAGGAGCTGGGGGTGTATGTTGACCTGATCTGGGGTGTCAGGAAACGCTTAAACTGAGGCCTGAGGAACAAGGAGGAGTAAGCAAGGGAGTGAGAAGTTGAGGGCAACAGTGTTCTAGAAAGTGGGAGCAGCAGATCACATCTGCAAAGCAGATTCCTTCCAGTAGGAAGGAGCTGGGCTTTTTCCAGAAACTGAAAGGCAGCCAGTAAGATAAGGCTGAGCATGCGCAGGGACAGGCCATGCCGCGTCAAGGGGCTTGGACTTTGGGGACCACCGAAGGATTCCAAGCTGATATGCTGTGGTGGTGTTTTTAGAAGCTTGCCTGTTTGGCCTGGTGGGCACGCCCCAGCTGGGGCCCAGGGCAGCACAGGTTAGAGCTTGGGAGACCCCTGGGGCAGCCCAGGGGAGAGGAGTGGGGTGTCCTGCAGAGGAGGGAGGTAAGGGTGGCCACCGGGTGCCTCCCCTTCCCCTGAGGTAGGTGGCAGTGGTGGAGCTGCCCGCGGACTCTGGGCACCAGGAGCTGCTGTGAGCACCCCAAGGGGCAGAGCCCACCTTCCCTGTTCCACAGGTCCCCTGACCTGGGATCCGGAGAGAGAAAAAGGACCCCTATGGGGAGACTCTAGAGCTCTAGAAAGGGGCTTAGCTGTCTGCATGTCACAGTCTTGTTAGAGAAAAGAAATTCCACTATAATGACATCACTGCCAGGGAGGGGCGGGGCTTGTCAGTCGGCAGGGAGCGGCAGACTTGTCCTTGGCTTTAAGGGCCCTGCCAGGGACAAAGGAGCAGGCTCTGCAGCTCGCTGCATGGCGTCGCCGTCACTGTCGCCCGAGGCTGAGCCTGAGCCTGGCAGCTCCTTGGGTCCCCTTCGCCTTCCCCTTTGTGACTCGACAAGGCTTCTGTTTCCGGAACTAAGTCAGAGCAGGCAAAGGGTTAAGCACCTGAAATAATATTTAAAGAAAATTTGGAGCCAAAAATTTCCAAAAGATTGGTCCAAAAAGATTCTAAAGAAAGATGATTGATTTTCAAGGATCTTCAGGGAGGTTGCTTAATGACAAAGAGTCCCCAGCTCACCTTCTTATGAACCTTAAAAACACTGAATATCTTCATTTTTCAATAAAGTTGGAAAAAGTACAACAGCTCGTTAAAAATCAATGATGCTATTTTCTTAATACACTTTTAGTTTTAGAATAGTTTGAGGATTACAGAAAAACTGAGCAGAAGGTTCCCATATCCACCGCACCCGCAACCCAGGCGCACATCCAGTTTCCCGTCCGCGACGTCTTATATTAGTAGGGTGCATTTGTTACAGTAAGTGAGCCAATACTGATACAATATTAGCTGAAGTCCACTTTATTCAGATTCCCTTAGTTTTTACCTAATGTCATTTTTGGTTTTTCTTTTTTTTTTTTTTTTAATGACAGAAGTTGCAGGTTTACAGAAAAATCATGCAGTAAGTGCAGTTTCCATATTCACTCCCCCAGGAACCCACATCATATTTAGTTGCTATGTCTCCCTGTAGGCTCTGGATTGTGGCAGTTTCCCAGACTTCCCTTGCTTTTCATGACCTTGAAAATTTGGGGATTTTCCGATGTTTTTCTCACGATTCGACTGGGGTTATGTGTGTTTGAGATGAAGACCACACGGGTGAAGCACCCTCTCATCACGTCACCTCAGGGGTCCATGCTGTCAGCGTGACTTGTCCCTGCGGCTGTGGGCCTGACCGCCTGCCTGGCCGAGCGAGGGTTTGCCGGGTTTCATCGGCCATGTCTTACAGTGAAATGGGAGAGGTGTGAGTTTTCTAATGATGTCAGTCTGACTGGTTCTTGATTCTGAGATGTATATATGAAAATCTACGGTTTCCTTTTTTTCGGGAATTAAATGGAAATGCAAACAGAGTGAAGATGATTGGTAAATGCCAGGAATAAAGGAAGCTCTTTCCTCCATCTTGCCTCCAGGCTTAATGGTCCAAATCAGGGCTGCCGGTGCTGCTGGGTGGTTCTGGAAGGCCGGAAGGCCACGGCCAGGGCAGCCACCAGTGGCTATTCCCACACATGTTCCTGGCACTTCATGGGGCTTGAATATGCATCTTCAAAATCAATATGGTACCACTAGACACACGAAAAACTTCTAGATAAAAAATATTTCATGTTATGTACAAGTAACCAAGTTTAAAATCCAGCAATGAATGTAAACCTCTTCTAGCACCAATTGTCTCAAACTGACTGCTCCCTGCAGAGTCTAAACTTTTATTTAAAACAGTCCTCTCAGATATTTAGGTTAGCATTTCCAAATCAATTGGCAGCAGAATTAAAGAAAAGTCAAGGCTTTAAAAAATGTTTTTATTTCTACAAGGAGAATGACTATTGTTATATTAAAATCTGCAGTAATTGCCAAGAATTTGTTGAAACTGCAGAAAATTGCCAGGAAATATGCTTCCATTGATTTTTTCCCCAACCATTTAAAAATGTAAAAGCCATTGTCAGTTTGTGGGCGATGTAAACACTGGCAGTGGGGCCGTCCTTCTACGGGTTGTGGTTTGCCGACTCCCGAGTTAAATGGATTAGGAGCCCAGGGCTGGTCCTGGATGGCAGATATAAAATGTGGAACCATCAACATCATCATGGTATTTACATCTGCGTGAACCACTCTTCACTTTGACAATTTACAATTATGCTAATTGTGTGTGTGTTTGATCTGCCTATTCCCCTAGAATGAAAGTTCCATATAAGTAGACACTTGATATGTTTGTTGAATGAGTGAATGAATGAATGAATAAGTAAATGAGGTGGACAGTTGCCATGTTAATGCTCTACTGGAAGCATGTCCAGGGAATGGAGCGAAGCCAAGGAGGAAATGACCAGCTCATTGGGATGGAGCCAGGTGGGAGCAGCGGCTGGAGCCGTCCCGAGGACGGGAGGATGTTAGGGTCAAGAGGTGGAGAGACCAGCCAGGCAGAAGCAAAGCTTGTTTGGGACAACCGTGAATTGGTGGTGATGGTGGTGGGAGAGGGGAGGCAAAGGGGAAGATGATGAAAGGGAGGGAGCCGTGGCAGCTGCATTGGCCCCAGGAGGATCAGCGGCTCAGTGAGAGCAGTTGTGGTGGGCAGTGGGGAAAAGACGGCCAGATGGAGGATTGGGGGTGGAGATGGGGAACAGAAGGGCATCTGTCAAGGGTAAAGGGCTTGAAGAGGAAGGCTAGAGGGCACATCCCAGGGAAGCAAGGAAGAGCCTTTGGAACCCTCATTAGGACTATGGTTTCTTTCCTAAAACCAACAGTTGGATTTCTCAGGGAGATTTTACTCTATGGAAGGTGTAATCAACTGGTCCCTTATAATGGATCTTCTGTGCCATTTACTTTCACCAGTGGCCCACTGTGCCCTCCTCTTTGGGGGTCTGCTGCATCCTCGTCCCGCTGCTGTGCCTTCTACCAGATATCCCTTTCACCAAAGGGGCAAGCATGGGGCATGGCAGACACAAGATTTAAAAATGAACGCAATTGTTTACAAGTCATTGGATCATTTAAAAATCTGCTGAGTCTGCCAACAAGCACCAAGGCACAAATGCCATCACTTGAATTCTCTTTTCCTTTGTCTTCTTGTAGGATCTGTACTGTGGATCTTTCAAATATGTCGGATGCTTTAAAAGTTGAGTCTTCTTAGGCTCACATTCTACAGCATCTCTGAGGAAACGGCAGGGAGACCTTTCATCCCAGAGCCCATGGCAGTGCTTTCATAAGAGTCACGTAGACCCTGGCCACTCCGAGTGTGGTACCTAAAACAAAAAGCCATGCAATAGCGGTAGCCCCTGGAGCCATGCTAGGGATGCAGTCTCAGGCCGTGCCCAGCCCTCCTGCACCAGAAGCCGCGTGGCCATGAGAGCCCACAGAACTGTGTGCATGGTGCATGGGCCCCTGAACTCAACACGGTTTCCTGCTTTCCACCCTCTCCTCTCATACTAGAACCCAGCCCTGGTCAAGTCCAGGCTGCGACCACCTCCTCTTCATGAACCCTCCAGACACCACAGAGCTCTTGGACAGAAAACCAGAAAGCCAGTGTTCCGGTTTGCTAATGCTGCTGTTATGCAAAATACCAGAAATCGGCTGGCTTTTATAAAGGGGGTTTATTTGGTTGCAAATTTATAGTTTGTAAATGTCCAAATGAAGGCATCAACACAAGTATATCTTCACCGAAGGAAGGCCAATGGCATCCAGAAAACCTCTGTGGCTGGTGTCTGCTTGCTCCCAGGTTGTGCTCCAGCTCCTCTCTCAGTTCCTGTGTATTCTTCAAAATGTTGCTCTTGGAGTGGTTTATCCTTGCTTAGCTTCTCTGGAGCAAATTCTGGGCTGGCATCTCCAAAGTTGCAGCAAAATCTGCTTTCAACAGCCATCTCCAGAATGTCCTGCTCAGCTGCTCTGAGGTCCTTCTGTTTGTGAGTTCTCTTGTAGGACTCCAGTGATTAAATCAAGACCCACCCTGAATGGGCAGGGTCCATATCTCCATGGAAATAACTCAATCAAACTTTTACCCACAGTTGATTGAGTCACATCTCCATGGAAACACTCAAAGGATTCCAACCTAATCAACAAGAATATGTCTGCCCCTACAAGATTGCATTAAAGAATATGGCTTTTGCCTGGATGTAATACATCCAAACTAGCACAGCCAACGAAGCTGTTTCCTAACATTTCCATGCTGCATTTCCTCCCTCACCCTCCCTGGAGAGCAAATCGTCTTCCTCATTAAGCCTCTCACCCGGCCCCAGTGGCTGCGAGGTCGAGGATGCCACGGGTGGTCCACACAGGTCGGTCAACAGGGCTCAGCTCCGACGCAAGCACCACACTACCTCCTTGTGGCTGGAGCAACCCAGGCTGTATCTGCCACCAGTCCACTCTCTCTGTCATCTGCCGGCCATTAATTCACGGAGCTCTTGGTCTGCGCCAAGTCAGGGATGACATTGCCTGCCCGATGGGGAAAGCAGATAAGTCGGCAGAGGAGGACCATGGGGAGGTGGAGCCTGCATGAGGTGCTTCGGGAAAGCAGGAGGGAAGCCGGCCCCAGCTCAGCTTAAGGGCAGAGGGGAGGCTTCGGGCAAAGCCGGCGGGGGTGGGGGAAGCAGGGGGCTGGTGGGGGGGGGCAAGGGTCTACCTGCAGAGCTTCTCTTCTGGAAGTCAGTGATTTTCTACGTGCCCGGTTGGTGGTTCAGCTGCTTTGCACTCCTGCCTTGCAGCTCTAAGATTTATGTGAATTTCAATCATTTATTCTCTATTTGGGCCTTTGCGTATTATTCCCTGTCACTCTCTCCTCCGCTCCATTCGCCAGCAGCTCTATTCTCCATCTCTCCTTTGTTGATACTTCTCCTCCTCAGGAAAGTCTTAACGTACTTTCCAACACCCCAATGCAGCGCTTTCCAAAGTTTATTAAATTACCTTTAGTTTCAGAATCTGATTTATTTCTGATGTACCCAGGCTTTTATGAGTCATCACGTATTTTCTGAAACCTACTTTGTGCAATGCATAAGGCTTCTAAGAAAATATATACTCTCGTTTTGTATTTTTCTTTCAGATAGCATGAGAACTGCAACTTTTAGATGTAGAAAAGAAGTTTTCTTAGGTATGGCATACTCAGTTTTGGCCAACTTTTACAACACTCAGCAGATTGTCTCACAGCCAGTGGCAAGGGCCTGCTGCCCCAAGAGCTGCCACATTGCTTGTTGGCAAAAAATAAACAAAAACCTCTGTATTTTAATAATTATTTACAATAAATATTTAAATAGCACTGATGTTTGAAGAGTCTTCTTTTCAAGCCTTGCATTCTTTTGATTTCCTTGCAAATTTGAAATTCAAAAATTATCTTACAATAATTTACCATACAGAGATGAGTTTCACATTTTAATAGTTTCCTGATTCAAGAGGATAATTTGATTCCACCTGCTCAACATTCAGATCTCTATTAGTAATAAACACCTGTGGGTGTGGTAGGTGGCTAATCATGGGACATATTTTAACGTATGTATTGTAAAGTCGAAAGAATGAAAATTTCTACCACGAATATGTCATGATTCTATATTAACTGATGAGCACACTCTGCCTGTCTAATTGAGTTATTCATTTTCTCAATCAAAATGTATGCTAGTTAGTTTTGAAATCAGTCCTACCTGCTCTACATGAACATCAACTTCTTGTTTTTTTTAAATGAAAGACAAAATAGCAAAGTTCAAATCAGCCACCTTCTCCCTGACAAAGCATTTGAAGGTTAAGAGTTGGGCCTCCATAAAGGATGTAAAATTTTTGTATACACATATATACACACATCTATAGACATACACAGACTTGTATGCTAAAGGTACACATGCAGAGTTGGATTTTTTTGTTTGCTTTTTAAAATTTATTTTGAAATCATTCAAGACCACCCAGTTAGCTCTGTCCTGGGCATAACGGCCATGAGCAGGGCTTGCACCCTATATGGCCTGTTACGATAAAGGCTCCCGCAGCTTCTGCCCGTTTGTGCCACAACATTTATCAGCAGGGCAGGTGCTCCTATATGGCTTGGCTGATAAGAAGCGACCCTCGGCTTCTCCAAACAGCCCTTGCCGCTTTTGCCTGCCATTCCAGTCCCCGGTACAGGCAGGCCTTGGAGATAATGCGGGTTTGGTTCTGGACCGCCACCATAAACTCAATATCACCACAAAGCAAGTCACATGAATTTTTTGGTTTCCCAGTGCATATGAAAGTTACATTTACACTGTACTGTAGTCTAGCAAGTGTGCAATAGCATTATGTCCTAAGAACACAATGTGCACACCTAATTAGAATGTACACAGAGACACAAAGCAAGTACATGCTGTTGGAAAGGCGGCGCCAAGACGCTTGCTTGATGCAGGGTTGCCACAAACCTTCAACTGGTAAAAAAAAATGCAACATCTAAGAAGCCCAATAAAGCAATGCGCAATAAAACGAGGTATTCCTGTATCCATAGGGAAATCCTACTCCTCCCCTCTGGGTCACTGTAAAGATACTCTTCTCCCATACCTGCAGCCCCTTGCAGGTTCCCTGGGCCACGGCCCATCCCCATTCCCCACTCGCCTCCTCCAGGCTCCCGGATCTGATAAAGCTGTCCTTCGTGCGGCCGCATCGTCTGCCTGGCTGTGCTGGTGCCTCATCACCCAGAGAACCTTTGCTTAAAGACCAGAGCACTAACAGCCACCCGCATAAACTTCCCCGCCCCACACCCCCTGCACACCATGCACCGGGACAAGCACGCTGGCCCTCCCCCGGCACTGAGCCCCTGCACCTCACGCGCTAACTCCTCACCCCCACCCACACCCTCCTCTCTGTCTCTGTAAATTTGCATGCTCTAGTCATTTCATGAGCACACATGGTTTCTTTTAATTACAAGTTTAATTCCCTTGCCATTCGAATGTGAGCTCCACAAGGCAGTCTTGCTGTTTGTTTGCTTCACTGGTGTATCCCAAGTGCCTGGAATCACACCTGGCAGAGATATTGGAACTCAACTCACTAAATGTTTGTAGAATGAATCCACAACTTGTCTGTTCCGCTTAACACTGTGACGTGAGTGGTGTCAGCTGCCTGTAAAGACAGCCCCACCTTGTTCCTTTGACAGTCGCTTTACTATATTCCCTAGTGCGGCTGAACTGGACTACAATTCATGTAATCAAAGATGGATATGTAGGTGACTCCATTTTACCAACACGACAAGCAACACTGAAGTGTACTCCTACCTTTGTGTAATGGTGCCGAGTTTTACAGAGCAAATAAGAATTGGAATTGTGACTGATCCACTTTTGGAGGTGCTGTGTTAATAACACATTTCTAATGCAATGGAAGATTGAGTAGAGTCCCTCAGAGTTTAACACAGAAGAATCTGAATCACTGTTCCAGTTTGCTAGAACTGCCATAATGCAAAATACCAGAAATGGATTGGCTTTTGTGAGAATTAGATTAAATTTAGCTTTCACACAGGGTGGGGGCAGCTCAGGGGAACGGCAGAGGGTCAAGAAGCCAGGCTATAATCAGCGGCTGGTCCTCCTGTTTATCCAGCCACTGTCCTTGCAAGAAGGAGTTGGGGGGGACAGGTAGAAGTTCCTAAAATTGCTTCATAAGTTGTTACCAAACTAGCTCAGACTGGCTCTGCAGTTAAAGAACAAAGGAAAGGGGGGTGGAGACTTGTTTCAAATGTCCCAAGTTTGTGCAGGAGACTTTTTTTTCAAATGTCTCCAATTTGGGCGGGCTGCTTGTTTCAAATTTGGGCGGGCTAGTTAGGCTTGTGGAATAGAATGTAACCTCTGAAGTATCCAGCCAATGGAGAAACAGGGGAGGGACTTGCGGTTAGGCTTAGGGAATAAATACTGCTGGGTCTATTGTTCTGGGCGCCAACCCCCCACATTTTGGTTGGGTGCCCGTTCTTGCAAGATCGTGAATAAATTCTTTTCTTCTCCACAATCGGGTTAGCGTTTATTCCTTTTAGGAATAGTGCTTGTTTCTCACACTTTTATAAAAGAGGTTTATTTGGTTATAAAGTTACAGTCTTAAGGCCATAAATAGTCCAAGGTGAGGCATCAGTAATAGGGTACTTTCACTGGAGAAATCCTCTGTGAGCTCAGAAGGCACGTGGCTGGCGTCTGCTTGCTCCCAGGTTGCATTTCAAAATGGTGTTCTCCAAAATGTCAACATCAGCTTTCAGTGGCTGTCTTCAAAATGTCTCTGTAAGCTGCAGCACTGAGCTCCTTCTGTCTGAGCACTTACAGGGCTCCAGTGATTTAACTAAGACCCATGCTGAGTGGGCAGGGCCACACCTCCATGGAAATAATTTAATCAAAGGCATTACCCACAGTTGGGTGGGTCACATCTCCATGGAAATAACCTAATCCAAAGATTCCAACCTAATCAACAGTACTACATGGGCCCCACAAGTCTGCATTAAAGAACATGGCGTTTTGGGGGACATAACACATCCAAACCGGCACAATCACCGTTATCTTTCAAGCATTGATTGTGTGTGTGTGTGTGGTAGCAACTATGAGGGCTTTAGGGCAAAATTCTCTATAAGTGAAATTTCATTTTGGCACTATCTACTATCCAGGACAGGGGTCAGCAAACAACCTGTAGGCCATATCCTGCCCAATGACTATTTTTATATGAACTGTGAGCTAAGAATGGTTTTTATATTTTTAAAAGTTGAAAAAAATGTTTAAGAGAGCAAAGTGCATAAGTAGTTTAATTTGCCTATTATGCAAAAAGCAAACCCGGAGGATTTGCTAGTATATGAAAATCCAACTTCCCTTGTCTCAAAGTTTGCTGATGTTTCCCAAATTATCTGAGTAAAAGGCTCTTGATCAATTGCAGTATAACTCACATATTGTTCACAATTGGAGTAGGAAAATGTGTCACCACGATGGTTCTAAAATTCCAGGCACATTTGGTCATCTTTTATACTCCTAGCCTTTACGGTGGAAATTACAGGTGTTTTACTTTGCTTTGCTGCCAAAAGCAGGTACCATAAAACAGGTTGGCTTTTAACAATGGGCCTTTATTAGCTTACAAGCTTACGGTTTTGAGGCCGTGAAAATGTCCAAATCAAGGCATCATCAAGACTAGGCAAGGCTTTCTTCCTGAAACCCAGCTGCCGGCAATCCTCGGCTCCTCTGCCGCAGGGCAGGGCACGTGGCATCCTCCACTGGTCCCTCCCTTCTCTTCTGGGTTTCCTCGCCTTCAGCTTCTTGCTTCTGCGGCTTTCTCTCTCTGTCTGAATTTCATTATCTTATAAAGGATTCCAGCCAGAGGATTAAGACCCACCCTGAATGAGGTGGGTCACACCTTAAGTAGCTAGATCACTTCTCTTGCTAGATCACTAAATTAGCAAACTGATTAAATAACACCGTTCAAAATGCTACTATGGATATTATGATTACAGCATGCTTGAAAACGATACCCCCAGGTGCAGTAAGATTGTATCAAAAGTACAACCTGGGGGAAATAAGGTATTTTTCTCCATGGCTGAATCAATTAAATATTTCCATCACTTCTCTTCACACTTCTAATTCTCCAAAAATCGCTTGGAGGTTTGAAAATGAGCAACACAAGAAAACATTTTACAGTCCTATCATTCCCACAATGAATTCCTTTTCCTCTCCCAAAGGGCTATAGGCTATTTTCATTTTTCTGAAAGATATCACCTTTTTAATTCTATTAAAGGGAAGTGAGAGAAAGCACACAGCTTTTAAAACTCTCAAGCCCTTAGAATGCTGCCATATTATCATAAAAGGCACCTTGCTAAAGAATGAAACCCAAACACATGTAAGGTAAGGACCCAAAATACCTTGCCTATGGGTGCCCCTTATTTCCTTTTTTTTTCCTCAAGACACTACTGAAGAATAATTTATAGACAGTAAAATGCACAAATCTTCAGTGTGCACTCTGAGGACTTTTTACTTATGTGTGATTAGCACCCAGATCAAAATGCAGAAACTTATCAACACCCAGTGTTCCCGGGCGCCCGTATCTGGTCAATACCCTCCCCACTCAGGGTAAGCGTGATCACCCTAGAGAAGGGATTGCTTATTCTTTTTTTAATCAAATGAAGGTTCACAGTAACAATCCATGTAACAAAACATCCCTTTTCAGGCTGGCATTTACAGCTGAATGTTATGTAACACACTATAAAGAATAAACTCAGCTGGCATTGTGAAATTTTGACACAAGAAGATTGCTTGTTCTTGAACTTCAAATAAGTGGATTCATGCAGTATGTACTCTTCTGGATCTGTCTTGTTTCTTTCACTTGACGAAAGAGAAACTTTTCATGCAGTTTAGGATCTCACCGTTTTATGGAGCGATTCATCAATCAGGCAGGGTCCCACTCCGAAAGTAGAAGGAGCTCCACCCAGGGGGTGGAAAAGGGAAGCTCAAATAAGGTGGGAACAAGTGAGGACATGTCTGATTGGCTGACATTCAGTTTCCATTTTACATAGGGGGGTCTTACAAGGTGGGGAGAAGATACACGTTGATTATCATTGTATGCTTGTTCCTTTGGGTAAGTTGTCTCTACTGAACCTGAACTAGTTTTATCATCAAATGTTGCCCATCAGCAACTCTGTAGGGTGTATTCCATTTTCTGGGAAAACCTCTGCAGGTTGTTTTTGTCTTCCAGACAAACCCTTTTGGAAAAGGGTCTTCTCCAGGCAGCGCCCAAAGAAAGTAGCCCTTTTATTTTACTTAACACACACAACGTCATGTTTTCAAGATACATCCACGCTGTCATATGCATCGGTAGTCTGCTCTTTTTCATTGCTGAAAAATGAAAATGAAAATGAAAACCCTACTCTTATTCATTGTAATACTCCATGGTATGAATACATAGCAAGTGGTTTATCCATTCTCCTACTTCATTACTTTTATCTTAAGGCTATTTGTTTGGTTTGCCTATGCTGAAATTTTTAGGACAGATGAGTTGCCCACAAGAGACACGTAAATATTCCTATTGTGTTTTTTGTTTGTTTGTTTCTTAACTTTTTATGATAGTGATATACAAAACTCAAAATTTCCCATTTTTACCACTTCCAAGTGGACAGTTCAGTAGTCGCAGTCACAATATTGTGCTACCATCACCAATATCCACTGTCCCAACTTTTTCATCACTCCAAACAGAAATTCTGTACCCATTAAGCAATAACTCCCTCCCTTCTCCCCCAACCCTGGTAACCTATAATCTACTCTCTGTCTCTCTATGAAATTTACTCCTTCTAGGTATTTCACATACGTGAGATTATACAATCGATGTCTTTTTGTGTCTGGCTTATTTCGTCCAACATGATGTCTTCGAGGTTCATTCACATTGTAGAATGTACCAGAACTTCATTCCTTTTTCTGGCTGAGTAGCACTTCAGTGTATGTATATGCCACTTTTTGTTTTCCCATTTGTCTGTTGATGGACACTTGGGTTGCTTCCACCTTTTGGCAGTTATGGATGATGCTGCTTTAAACACTGGTGTACAAATATCTGTTGGAGTCCCTGCTTTCAATTCTTCTGTACTATCATTTTTAAATGTCGCCATACTGGGTTTCCTATTTTAACAGAATTGTTATGTTTGAATACCACACATACATGGAAATAACTTCTCTATTCAAATGCACTAGGACTTGATCTGTGGGTTCCATTGCTTGGAGACTCTCAGTTTATCGGGAAGATAAGAGGAATCTGTGTACCTGAGGGCAAGCTAGACCCCACATGTATGAGAACTTAACATCAGACCTGGAATAAATCCAGCATGCACTCATGAAATGTTTGTTCCCTTGTCCTTATCAAAACTTATAAGGAACTGGCCTCTTTAGAAGTCACAGTTTAAAAGCAAATCAAATGGTTTTCTTTAATGGGGGCCACCGTGAGAAATCTGGATTTCATGATTATTCTCCAAGTGTAAAATGTATGCAGAGTGGTGGCTTGAGTGTGCATGTACAGCATTCTAAGAAGCAGAAGTTGGAGGTGACAGGGATGTCAGCTGAGCTCACATTTCTACTGCTCATTAAATTCTCTCTTTTTATTAAAAGCCAACACTTTTCAATCACCAAGTTAATATTGATGTTTGCTGCTCTGTAAAACAATTTGAAAAGTAGTGTTAGTTAGACTGCTCTGGGGAGGATGCTAGGTAAATTCCCCAGGAGCCAGACAAGGAAAGAGGGGAAGTTTTTGGGGTTCGGATCTTTGTCTCTCCTTCCTCTAACCCTGAAAACAACAAAACAAATTAATCCACAGTCATCAAGCACGTTCTTGATTGCCATCAGAGGCACACAGGACAAAAAATAAAAAAACAAAAACATTTCAACGACTAAAATGATTTTAAAAATCTTCCAAACCACATTTAATAAGAAACCATCCTATTCTCAGCCCTAGAAGGGCAAGGAACTTAAATGTATATGGTGCTTTTAGTCTGGTGCTGTGCAGAAGTTCTCACTCATTCTAGGGAAAAGAATGATTATGAACTTCCGTGGGATTTCTAAATAATAGAAACTGCAACTGCAATTAAAATGTGGATTGCGTTTTTACATAAATCGGGTCCTGCCCAGGCAGAGGCCTCTTGCAGGCACTGGGCTGTGCTGGGCTTCTGCTGCTGATGGGCTGAGGCAGCGCTTGGCTATCTTCTTCTAGGGGAATTCTTTCAAGATGTAACAGCATTTTTAAAAAGTAGTATTCAACCTGTATCAGTATTGTTCAAATCAGCATTTACCAAATGAAAATTGTAAATTCTGGGTGTCCACTGGGAAGCTAGAACCACTGATGAAATATTCAAAAAATCAATTATTTACACTGGGCCCCCAGTGCGTGCACAGACTTTGCTTCGAAATTCCTCACCTTCTGAGCCCCAGCTTTCCCTGGTTCTTGCCCCGCCCCAGAGTTTCTTCTCTCCTCACCCTCTCCTAGCCATCGTCTTCATTCTCCTCACACTGGACACCCACACCACCCCAGCCCACCCACCTTCCCAGCTTGGCACGTTCCAGCTCTGGGCTGCGTGGGTCTTTCCTTAATTTCGCTTCCCCTCTCCTTCCTTTCTGTCCCTGAGACTCTTCCTTTACTGGATGAAGGCAAAAGGGGATTTCATTCCTGTCCTAGACAAATGTTTCTTTTTTTGGTGAAGATTTCCCTTCCTCACCCCCAATCCCCACATCTCCTGGGCCCCTTGTTGTCTTCCTGGGAGGATCCCCAGTCTCTCTGCTCCAATGGTCAGTCTGGCCTGTGCTGATTTTTGCTGCTGATCTTGTGTGTTTTCCCGGGTTACAAACACCCAGGGGGCAAGGTTGTCGTCTCGTCTGTAAATGCCCAGCTGGAGGACAGGGCCTGGTACCCACTAGGCTAAAACGAATGTTTGTTGAGCTGAATTGAGGAGTTAGCAGCGTGCTGGGAGGCACCGAGACAGGACACAGGGAGATGGAAAAACCACCTCAACCCACTCATCCTGACCTGAACACTTTGGCTTCTCCCCAAGTCAGATTTCCCATATGTGGGCAAGTGGCCCTAACCGTCATCCTGACACCCAAACCTAAGTCTTCCCACTTCCTCAAGACCAGGGCTGCTCCAGCACCTCAGAATGTGACCTTATTTGGAAATAGGGTTGTGCGAGATGGAATTAGGGAGTTAAAATGCTCCACACTGGAGCAGACTGGGCCCTTAGTCCAAAATGACTGGGGTCCTTACAAGACAGAGGGAGAGGCTGAAGCCCAAGGCCGGGTGACAAACCCCCAGAACCCAGGAGGGAGGCAGGGGACAGATTCTCCCCTACAGACACAGAGGGAGCCCGGCGCTGCCCACACTTGGGTTTTAGGCTTTCAGCCTCCAGAGCTTTGTGCTGTTTGATGCCATCCCGTCTGTTCTGGCAGTGCGAGGAGGCTTAGTCACTTATCTCCTAAGCTCAGGGTGCCTCACCTCTCACCCAGGTTGCCCTGGGGGGCTCCCCACTGGCCTCCCAGCCTGCAGCCTCCAGCCTCCCTCCCTTTCCAGCACCCATCAACCACAGCCAACTCCGTAGAACCCAAATCCAATCATGCCACTGCTCGGCTTTCCCCAGCTTCCCATCCTTACAGGCCTGCCGTCCTCTCTTCCCCTTTGTCCCCCCACTGGAGCCCCACTTTCCTCTCTGGTCCAGCTCTTCCCTGGGTATCTGAACACTCGCCCCTGATCCCACCAGCCATCACTGTTTCCTAGGGCTCAGACATCCCCTTTTCTGGAAAGTTCCTTGAGCGTCCCTTGGACACCATCAAAGTGCTCCACGGGCTTGTCACTTATCCAAGTGACCTGCCTGCCGGCATTGCCCACCGCGCTCCAGGATTCTGAAGGGTGGGGGGGCAATTCGACGGTCACAAGGCGTTGAGTGGCGTTGGCTTCCAGGACGCGGTGGAGCCCCCACTGAGGGAGGCTGTGTCTGCCGTGGCCCCCACTAGGCCCCGGCACCAACGTGATGGAAAGAACTCCAGAAAGGGGAGAGCTCTCCGCCCCGACCGCGGCCCTGCCCTTAACGTCCTAGCGAGGGTGCTGGGGGGTTCCGTGGGCCCAAGAGGGGGCGGCAGAGAGCGGAGGGCGGGGAGCTCGGGCCCTGCGGAGGACGGGGTTGCGGGCGCGGGCGCGGGGCGGGGGCCTGCGGCGGGGCCGCGCCCTCGGGGCCGCCACTCCCCGGGCCGAGCGGGGGGCGGCTGCGGCGGCTCCCACACGCGCTGCGCCCGCGCCCGGCCTCTGCCGCGCGCCCATGTCGTCCGCGCTGCTGCGCTCGCCCACCCCGCGCGCTCCCAGGATGAAGGACGAGTCGTTCCTGGGCAAGCTGGGCGGCACGCTGGCCAGGAAGAAGAAGGCCAAGGAGGGTGAGTGCCCGGCCACCCGCCGCCCCGCCGCGCACGCGCACCCGCCGGGCCCACGCGCACACCCACCCGCGCTCTCGCCGGGCCCACGCGCACGCGCGTGCGCTCCCCGCCGTGGCCCGCGCATGCCCACCCGCGCCCGGGCCGGGCCCTCGCGGCGCGCGGCTGCGACCTTGGGGACGGGCCTTGACCCTCACGCCCTGGCTCCTCCCCGGTCCCCTCCGGCCCTGGCCCGGAGGCCGCGTGCGCCCCGCCTCCCTCCTCGTCGCCGCCGCGTTCCTCGGGCCCTTGGGGGCTGCAGGGGGTTCCTAGCCGCCCCCTACCCGCGGTGTGCGGGGCCGCCATTTGGTCAGCACGGTCCGTGGACAGCCCCGGGTGCCGGCCCACAGGGTCACCCGGGCGCCGTGGCCAGTCGCCCCGTCACGCCGCGAGCCTTTCCTGCGCGTTTCCCGGGCGGCGCTGGGGAGCCCCGCGGGGCTTGGGGACCCGCCGGTGACGGGGCCCCTGCCCTCCGGGGACGGAGGAAGGACGGGGCCCAGGGCGCTGTGGCCAGAGGCCCCAGGCAAGGAGGTCTCCAAACATGTCGCTCCGTATCCACGAAAATCATTCTGAAAAAATACCTACTTCCCTTACATTGAAAGATTTTTAGAGTTGCAAGAGATGTAACTTCTGGCGGCTTGGGGGTGGGTGGGTGTTGAGCCTAAACTACTGTTCCAGGGCCCTCTTCCCGGGATCTGCATTCCTGAATTCTT
>PVKY010002125.1:0-27349 GCA_004027775.1 Bradypus variegatus | reverse complement strand
AGACAGTGCCTCTGGTCTCAGCCCTGAACCCCAAAAGCTCCTGAGTTGATACTCTGTGCAAGCCCTGGGAGTTCGGTGGGGGACTCCTGGGGGGGGGGTCTCTGGAAGGCGAGACCCCCCAGACACCCATCCTCGGTGTCTCTCTCTTCCCAAGGCCTGGTTTCCATGAGGAAGGTGGGCCTCCCGGACAAAGTCGCCCTCTTGGCCTTATTTCTGGGGTTCCCTGGCTCTCCAGCCTGCTCCTCCGAGTTTAGCAGTAAGCCCCAACCCTCTTTTTCAGGGCCTTCCGGACGGGCCAAAGACCCCGGAAATTGTGTGTTTCCTACAAAGTCCGCGGGTTTGCTGGCTCCTGGCTGGGAGGCTGAGCCCAGGCCTGTCCCCTCTCGGGGCCCCTATTTCCTCATCTGGAAAAGGAAGGAGTTGGACAAGAGTCCCCACGGAGCCTTCCAGTCCTGCTTTGCTTGATTTGAATGTATACATCAGGCGAGTCAAATGTCTTCCAGAACATTCTGCATGACAGTAATTAGTATCAGGTGTACCCGGCCGCGTCCATGTGGTTACTTCATCAGGCAGCTTTTCTTTCCATTGTATTTTATTTTAAACTGAATTCCATGGCAACATGTTTATCCTTCTGGCTTCTGTGAGAGAGAGAGGAGAGAGAGAGAGAAAGAGAAGTAAAGGAAAGAGAGAGAAAAAGAAAAAAGGGGAAAAAAGAGAAAAAAAGAACATCATAAACTAATCTCCACTGAGCAGTTTAACCACAATAAAATAAAATATCCATATGTTTAAATGTTTTTGTTGGCTTTCCCAGAGCTCAGAACCTAAATTTTTAAATATTTATTGGTCCAAAGCGACAGGAGAACTGTGTGAAGGAGCCAAAACTATGGGGCTATTTGGATCGAGCTGCTGCTCACTACAAGCCATGCCACGCATGCTTTGCTTGCTCCAAAAGGACATTTGAAGACCCCAATTCATATCTATAGGGGAAAACAGACTAAGAGATCTCGGTTTGAGACGAGGAGCCCTTTATCTCTCTGCACGCTGACACCCAACTGTTCTGAAGAATCTGGAGGAGAGCCAGTGTCCCGGCCCACGGCGTAGCCGGCTGCTGCTCATGAGGATGATTTTTCACATAGATCTAACTCAAAGCACACATTTTTCTTCTTTTTTTAATTCATACTTGGGAACCCTCAAAAGCCGTGTGAGCTCTCTCCTCCCCACATGTACATACTTGTGGGCAAGTGTACAAACATCCTAAGATTCAGCCAGGAAACGAAGACAAGTTCTGACTATATGCACCTCCCAGGCGTGGGTAAATGCCCTCTCTTCTCAGAAGCCATCCTGATGGCTTTGACGAAACAATGCTGCCCGTGTGCTGCCCCTCTACTCAGGCCCTCCCAGGTCCCCCTAAAATGTTAGTGCTCCCAGAGTTCTCTTTGGCCCTCTTCCATGCTCCCCAGGAGCGATGCATTGGTAGTTGATGTTGCTTCAGCTACCCCGTGCTTGCCATCACCTACCCCACTTATGATCCCAACAGCAGCCTCTCATCACTCAAGCGCCCCAAAATTCACGATCCTCAGCCTCCTCCCACTTCCCCCATACACCTCAGCCAAAGGCCGAGAGACAGCAGAGCATCTGGAGGGTCTTCCCAAAAGGCTGTCTGGGAGAGGGGAACCTATGCCTCCTGTAAGGTCCAATTCTGGGCATCCAAGGATTTAGGGAAAACAAATAATCAAACAACAGCCCCATCTTCTGACATCCCAGAGCTGACAGTGGCTCTTCTAGAACATACATGGGCAGGTCTCTTCCCTGCAAACAGTACCTCAGGAACTAGATTTTGCCTTCATAATAGTCTAACCTCTTTAGTTCGGCCTCTGAGGATGGCACAAGGGGCTTGTTTTCTATTTCAGGTCACTTAGCCAATCAACTCGTAGCCACAATCCCTTATAAGTTGGGTACTGGGGGTCCCTGCCTATGCCCTCCCAGATTTCCCCTGCCCAGGACCCCAGCCTCTGGAGTACTCTGTTCTGGGTGTAGCCCCAACCCTTGCATAGAGGAGTTTGCCAAATTGTAGATACTGAAAGGCAAATAAAATTCAGCGCCTTTCGCAGAAAGCCAAGGGTAAACTTTACTTCCCGGTAGACACTGGGCTTCAAGGCAGCACAGATACGTGTTTGAGCTCACTGAACTCCTGGCTGTCACCATTGGCCAACAGCAACCCAACAGTAAATGCCCAACAGTAAATAGCTACCTTGTTCCTCATCGGGTGCTGGGGTCGACAGTATGGGGGAGAGGGGTGGGCATTGCTCACAAGCAAGACTTTTCATGACTAGAGCCAATGAGAAAGAGCCAGAAGGTTATACACCAAAATGCTAGCATTAGTTGTTCTGGGTGTATAGATTTTGGGTGATATTTTTTTCTTTCAGTTTCTATGAATGCTCTCTTTTGATAAGTTTTACCTTTATAATTTGCAATTTTTAATGCAGTAGCCCAAGAGAACTGGTCATTTGGCCTCTTCTTTAGGAACCTCAAATGTAAAATTATTTTCCGATAAGTAAATAGAAGTCTAGAGGCTGAGGACTCCTCTCCTGCTTGGCACCAGGCCGTTCTGGGACGGAGGTGTTCACACACGGGCAGTGGGCATGGAGGGTGCTGGGGGCAGCCAAACAGCCGTGCCACACTTCTCGAAGGGCTCCCTTGAAGCTGCCACAGGGGCAAACAAAGTCCAAGCTGCTAAGAGAAGAGAAAAGTGAACATCAATGGTTTCGTTCCTCCAGAAGGGACCTAGAGAAACCCATTTACTGAAGGACAAGGCAGGCCACCAACGGGGTCTTTGCAAAGCAGGCCACTGCCATAAGTTGGGTTTTAGGAGACATATCTTGACATCAGAAAGAGGTAGCCGCGTTGCCCCAATTCACCCCCATCCAGGCCCCTTGGCTTTGGGCACGGGCCAGCGCCAGATTCAAGCAAGGGGTTTTCTTGGCCTAATTCCATGGAAATATTTCCTTCGGTAGAGCAAAGAACTGCTTCATTCAACTGCCGGCGGCTAGGGAGGGGGATGGCTTTCACCCTGTTGACAGAGAACTGCTGAGGCCTGGGGAGGAACCCAGAGAGGAGAAAATGTATTCCAGGTAGAACAGAACTGGCAAGTTTGCTTTTTTTTTTTTTAAACTGAAAGATTGCTGACAGTTAAAAAAAAATTGCCACCCCACCCAAGAGGCTCCAAGAGAAGACATTTGTACTAGATTTTGGAGAGGACTTGCATGAGGTCCCGCCTTCTAGCGTCAGAGGGAGGGGGCCCCCTCTGGGCACACTGTCAGTTGAAACACTCAAGCTCTGGATCCTTCTGGAGCCCACAGTCTGCCTCCCTGAGCCAAGCCGGGTGATCTATATGTCTCCACGCTACCCCAGAAGCCACAAGCGTGCAAGTGGAGAGCCCAGCGCCATGCACAAAGGGGCTGAGGGCTGGGCTTCCTGGGGACACCCAGTCCTCCCACATTGACCCTATATTTGCTGATGTCCAGGCCACAGCTCATGTGGAGTGGGGGCACAACAGACCTGGGAGCTCCCAACCCCTTAGCTTTCACCAAAACAGCAGAACCAACCAGACACTGATGACTTGCTCTCAAAAGAACTGCACAGAAGCTCACCCATAAACGAGAGGGAAAATGTCTTCACCTGTGAGATGCAACAGATGCTTCTTACTGTCCTGGGAGTGCAAAAGTTGAGAAAGGAGCCTATGGTAGCACATGGCAACGCAAGACAAGGGCCCTCTCTGGGCAGAGGCCCTTGCTGCAAAGAGCTGGGGACCAGCTGCACGTGGGATCCTCAATCAAAAGGGTGCAAATGCTGACCGACCACTGGCTTGTACTTTCCCAGCTCCGCGTGGACCAGCAGTCTCGCCTGGAAGTTGAAGGCTCAGGCTCTGGGATCAGATTCCTAGAGACTGCAAGTCCACTTGCTACTTGTGTGGTCCTGGGTTGCTTGAATCTCTCTAAACCTCATTTCCTTTATCTATAAAACAGGGATAGTGTGCCTCCTTCAATTGACAAGATTAAATGGGGGTACGTAGGGGTGAGCGTTCCATTCACTCCTATGTCCCCGGTTGTATGACATGGGGGTGGGTGCAGTGACTTTCTTGTTGCTTGCATTTATTTTATAAGAAGCATAAATTTACTTTGCAATTAAAAAAATAACCTAAGATAACATTCGGCCACTGAGCAAAGGCCTGCTGCTCTGCCGGCTCTCTTCCCTTCTCATGGAGACAGGAACCCCTTCCTGGGGATGCGGGGGCAGGGACAGCAGCAAAGCTCTCGAGCATCGTCCAGGCACCCTCGACACCAGACTCGGATGCATGTCCCTTCTCGAGCCGTGTGGACACTTCTTGGAACCTCAGACTGCCCCAAAGCTTCACTGCATCCCACCCCAGGTCACTGAGGGTCATCTCAGAACACTGCAGGTCACCACGGGTCTCGGAGCTTCACCCCGTCTGCCAGGTCCCTGGCTCAGGCTGTGCAAACGCTGTGCCCTCCGAGAGCCAGGCTCCAACATTCAACATACCCTTTAGGTGTTTGCGGAAAGGATGAGCTAAAAGGCGCCTGCCTTTAGGTAAACGGAGCTGCCCTCGCACATCTGATGATAAAGAAAAGCAAACAGACACTGCCTAGCAAAGGCCTGCCTGGTTCCACCAGTTCCTGACTTAAAGATGCCTTTGCAAAGGGGGTCCCAGAGAAGGAGGGGGCTGGTGGCGGCCTCTGGGACCCCCTGACCCTTTGCAGAGGGTCCTACCCGTGTCAGCCCACCAAGACTCTGAGTTCTCCTCAGCAAAAAATAGGAAAAATCCATACTCCTGCCACAGGCTTGCTCTAAACCCAGAATAAGACTTAAAAATAGCAGCAGCCTCCTGCTTTGTTTGATTGACTAGGGACCCCAAGGGCCAACGTCCACAGCTGGGGAGGTGGGAGCTCTCTCTGAGTAGTTAACAGCCACTTTACTCCCTTCGCAGGTCCTGGGTGGGCTTGGAAGCCAGGCTGGGCACACTTGGAGCTGGCTACCCCCACATATACCTGCTGAGGGGTCTGCGTCTTTAGCCTGAGTCTGCCAACTTTCTTTTAAAAGAAAAATTCCAGGTAGTTTGATTCACAGATTCATTCATTCATTTCAAGAAGCATTTACTGGGTGCCGGTGACTGGCTCTGTTTTAGGCCGAGGAAATGAAGACAGATGTCCACCCCTGCCTCGCAGAGCTCAGAGTGAGCAGGGGGACTGTCTGGCCCTGCTCCGGTGTCAGGGGGGCAGCTCGCTGAGCCCGAGACCCTTACCCTCCCCCAGGAGGATGACTCAAGAAGCGGCAAGCTGTCGTTCAGCAAGAAGGGAGAGCCGAGTGGGCGGCGGGATGCCCGTGGAAAGCTGGCACCTCTCTCCCGGGTAGGAGTAGCAGGAATCCTGCTTTCCCGAAAGTCTGGTCTTACGTATATTTCCCAGAAATTCTTACTGTTTATGCTGAGGGGCCTCTCCGGAGCAGAAGTAATTCAAATGCTGTTCTCTGGTCTAAGTCACTCTCTGGCTGGCTCGGTCACAGCCCTCTCGGAACGTATGGCACGTGGCTGCCCCCAGATCCAAGCAAACCTGGCCGGCCAGAGCAGTCCCTGAAAGGCTTCGGTGCCAATCCAGAGCCCGGCTTTGGGGGTCCCCGAGGGCCCTCGCACATCGCCTATGGGCCAGCACAGACCCAGGCCCAGATTTCTGGCTGCAGGGGACCTGAGGCCGAGGTCCTACATTGGGGAGGTCAGGAAGCAGCCAGGGGGAATTTCTAGAAGCTGCCTTCTCACAGACACAGAAGACCAGAGCACGAGCAGCGGCAGGAGAGGGAGAGAAGAATAAGAGGATGGGGGTTGAGGAGCCAAGTGACGGCTGCTGAAACTGCTCTGAGCAAACCCCATGTGCCCTCTGGGCCTGACTTCTCCAGGGTGGGCTCCTGTAGCCCTCCCAGCCTGTCCAGATGGAACCTGGAAGGCCCTCCCAGCGCCCTCCTAGGACCTCAGGGTGAGAATGCCCTGCTGCCCAGGCCTGGCCCAGGAACGGCTGTGGGCAAGAAGGCAGGCTCTAACTCCCAGGAAAAAGTCTTTCCGTTGCCCACACCATGGTCTCAGCTCATAAAACATATCATTATTGGATTTGTTTCGTACATAAAGCAGTGCTTACTGGAAAGCACAGACTCCAAGCACACATCTCCAAACAAATGAGGCAGAAGGGACAAGGGGTGTAGGAGAAGCTGGTGAACATGCCGACCCTGTGTGGCCACACGTCCCCACCCAGTGTGTGAAGGGGCTGGGAGAAATGGGGATCCCGTGTGTGAAGGGCAGAGGGTACTCCCTGGCCTAGGGTCCCCTCAGCCCCGCACCCTGGCCCCAGGCCAGTGGCTTGTACACCCCCTTCCCTGGGCAGCTGGAGGAACCTGGGAGCACAGGGATAGCCCCTGACCACTCCCGGCCTCCATCTATGAATTATGAGCCTGATTTGAGGCCCAGGAAGGCAGCCCAAGAGGTGTGGGGGGGTCTGCCCGTCCCGCCCGAGAATGTGTGAGGGTCTGTGTTTGACCAGGAGGCAGGAAGCAGCTAACACTGCAGCCTTTCAGAAAGAGCCCCCCATCTGGACCGGCCCCCAGCTTTGCCGCCGAGCTCGGGTCTGGGGGTGGGAGGAAGGTGGGCACTGGGGCACTTGGCAGAAGTCACCATGTCATCCCCACATGTTGACTGCTCCACAGTGCCCCTGTCCAGAACCCTGATGGCAGAGGACAGAAGACAGAAAGCAAGAAGGCAGTGAGGTTCACATCTGCTCAGGGGGGCCCTTGGACCGAGTCAGGGTGGCCTCACCCCGAAGACCGCATTCCTGGCAGGCTGGAACTGGGGTCTCTGAACTTCAGGGCACTGAGAGGCCCTACAACCGGAAGCCTTTGCTGAACAGACCACAGAAGCAGAGCCGCATTTCTGCAGATCAGGATTTCCACACTTGGACTCATGCTCTCTGTAAAGTAAAAATCCCAGGCCCTCCTACTTCAGCAATTCCATGTCCGGAGGCTAACTTTTGGGACCACCCAGCACCCCTTACCCCTAATCTGCAGCCAGGGTTGATGGCAAGCGGGGCACAGGGTCCCAGAGGTTGCTGTAGGATGGGAATCTGCACAAAGCTTGATTTTGACCAGGTCAAAAGGTTCCCACTTGTTCTGTTTCCTAAGACGTACATTCTTACCAAACCATTTCCCAAACTATTAGAAGACTCACCACAAAATGCCTCCCCACCCCAACCCCCAACCCCAGTTATCTTGTCAACTCTATGTCGGCAGTGGTGGAAATGTGTACACCCTCTCTGGAGGGCATTTTGGCAGTAGAGACCCCAAACTTACAGGCACTTGAATCTCAGCCCGGCCATCTACCCTCTAGAAATGTTTCCTGCAGAAATGCTTGCACGAGTGCATCAAGATTCAGAACAACCGGGGAATCTGGCACAGGGCTGGCACCTGGAAAATCAAAACACCAGACACTGCGGGCTGGGCAGGGTTCCGTGGGCCCTGTACTCTTCACCCAAGTGGTGTGTCCTTGGTCATCCCTGCTTTACGTTGGAGGAAACTGAGGCACCGGGAGGGAACCTTCCACGGTCTGGCTCAGCACACACTGTGGGTGCACTGGTTAAGGAGTTGATGGGTGGCTGTGGTAGATTCCAGACAGCTGACAGGCTGCGCTCACCAATGACCGGCCCATCCCTTCTGTCCTCCACCCCTTCTCGGATGGCCCAGGGCCGTGATGTCCAGCTGGGATGGAGTGGTGATGAGGCTGCTCCACTCTTGGGTTCTCCTTCCCACATGGAACTCCATCATCCCTGTGCCCCTGCCCCTAGAAAGGTCCCCTGGGCTGCAGCTCTGACTAATTGCCTGGCAACCTTAGACTCGGAGGATGGGGACAGGCATCGGATTTAATTCCCTCTGGGGTAAAGGCCTTGGTTCCATTGGATTTCTTTCTGTCTGCTCTGAGTGTGGGGTTTAAGAATCAATCCCACTCTTTGAACCTCACTCCCTGAAAACCGTCATCAGCAAAGGTCTCTGGGATAAGAGGAGAGCAAGCGATGGGAACAACACATCATGCAGAAATCTTGGGTTCAGGGCTTGGAGGGCAGGAGACTGGGGGGGGGGGGGTCCGGTTGGCGCCAAACAGGGCTGGAGGTTATACTGGTGGGTATATGTGCTTCATCTGGGATAGACCCAGGAATTGAGCAGGCTGACTCTTTATCTGGCGTTTTTACAAATGAAGAAACTGAGGCACTGAGCCAGGAGCATCAGTGCACCCGGGTCTTTCTTAGGGGAAGTTTGGCCTTTGGGTCCACAGAAGCTGGTCACAGCAATTCTCCTCAGAACCCCCAGCACTCTAGAGTCAGGACCCTAAGATTGTCGCTGGACTGCACAGCTGGAGGCTAGAACCCCCAGGAAGGTGGTCCCCGGCTGCAGGCAGGGGGTGCAGTGTCCAGTGCCACAGAAAGGAGACCACCAGAAGGCTGTCCCCCGTGCCCCTCACCCACTGGGGCAGGGGGTGCACAGGGGGGCAGGATGCTGAGTTGCGCTTGTTCCCTGAGAGGTGGCAGAGAGCCCCAAAGGGAGCTGGAAGTTATCTTTCCCCTCCAGGGGTGATCAGCCTCCCCGACACAGCAGGGAGAGGGGCATCTCTCACAAGGCCTGGCCTACAGAGCCCCGCCTGCAAATCCAGGTCCGTCCGCCCTCGCGAGGAGCTGGGTCTCTGGGCATCTCGGATGATTTCTCTAACTTGGGATAAAGGCCTGAAGCAGCTTCCACCCCTCCCTCCAGCAGGGGCCCAGGAGGGGCGTGCCATTGCTACCAGGGCCGCGCAGGGGATCACGGGAGGTGCGGTGTGGACCCCGGTGACCCACGACGCTGTGGGGCCAGCAATCCGCCGAGGTGACCCAGCACCGCGACTCCTCGTGACCCCCCAGCCGCGGGACTCGCAGGTTCACACCTAGAGGGAAGCCCTCCGAAGGAACATTCACTCGGTACCTGCGAGGCTTTGGGGAGCCCCAGGGAGAGCCCCAGGGAGAGGCCCTAAAGCCCAGGCGCTGACCCTGCCCCCCAGTCCTGGGGCTGGGCAGGAGGAAGAGGGGGGTGGACCGGCCTCCAGCCTCCCCTCCCCCACTGCAGACAGAGTCATTTACAAACTAGCTAGAGGCGGCCGGGTGGGCCGCTGGAATTCTGTCGTCTTCCCCTTCTTAAAGGAACAGAGCATCCCCCGCAGGGGCAGCCCTGGGACCTGAGACCACCTGCCCCTGGGGAAGCTTCCACCCTCTTCCCCTAGGGTTGGAGCTGGGGCCTGAGGAGGGGCTGGAAGGTTCTCCCAACGCCACTCAGGAGAGGGCTCTTGGCGAGTCCCCAGGAAGCCAGTTCAGGCCTCCTCGTACAATTCATCGCCATTTCCAGGCTTGTAGGATGGCCTTGTGTGGTCCAACCGCCAAACTCCGACTCCAGGGAGGTCCCGGTCTCCACTTTCACTGGTGCCCCAGCTCAGCTGGGAGAGGCCGAGTGACTTGCCCAAATGCCCAGCTCTGGTTTGGCAGTGCTAAGACAAGACAGCCCTGAGGGGAGGAGGTGTGGGGAGACGGGGGACCCCCAGCAGCAGGGGCCTGGGAGTTGAGAGAGTGGCCGGGGACATCCTGCTGAGTGATGGCTCCCAGCATCACGGGCAACAGGTGAGATGTCAGCGGTCAAAGTTCACAAGGAAAAGGGCCTTGCCTGGGTTCGGGCATGAGGTGGGAGGCCTGTGCTGGTCCATCCCTGAGACCCTGGAGAGCTCTGGGAAGGCAGGCCAGGGCAGGCGGCACTCTCCACGCCGTGCGTCTGCCACCAAACGGGACACCACTGTCAGGAAAACCTCCTCCCAGGGGCAGGCAGGTCAGGGGGTGCAGGGCAGAGGGGCTGCCGTCTCACCTCGTCCATCGCCTGGCAGTCTTGATGCCCTTATTTCTGGAAAAGCAGGACCCAGGGCGCGGCTCAGTGCTGGGGAAAGGGAATCGATCTTCCTCAAAATTACACAGGACTTGAGTCCCTGCAACGTCCGGTCTCGGAAAGACTCCAGGTTCCGCCTCTCCTCCGGGGATGGAGCTGCCCAGACTGTGTGTGTGTGTGTGTGTGTGTGTGTGTGCACGCGCGCGTGCGTAAGGGTGTGTGTGCATTTGTTGCAGTGAGAGTGGGGCTGGGGCTGCAGCACGTGATGCAGCTCGGCACAAGCCTGCAGGGAGCAGCCCCCCAGCCCCCCACCACCACCTCGGCTCAGGCAGCCCTGAGGGCTTAGGTCTGCCTGTGAAAGGGAGGTGAGCCTGTGCTCCCCGTCCCCCACCCACAGGCCTCCAGCCGAGATTTCCCGGGCTGAGCATTGAGCTTATTCAATGGCAAACAAGAGCCTTGGGTGAGGGTGGGGCAAGCGTGGAGATTCAGTTCCTCTCCAAATGTAGAGCTTTGGTGGGGGAAGAAGCAGGCAAAGGCCTGGGGCCTTTTCTATCTGTGTGGCCAATGAGGGGCCTCCACTGATAACTGGAGGGTCCCTTCCCCAAGGAACCGCAGCAAATGCGCCAGGCCGAGGGCTCAGAGCAAACGCACTGTGGCCAGTCACAGTGCTGCAGGATGCGGCGCTGCGGACCACGGGCCATCGGCGAACCCCGGCCAGCCCCGCAGTCCCTGCTCACAGACCCCCACCTCTATGCACCCCTGATGGGGCGCGGAGCCCAAAAACCCCCTGGCTGCCAAGTTGCCTGGCAGCCAACACTGCACCTGGGCCAACGCAACTATGCCAGGCTCTCTTGGCCCAAAAGGTGTCTTGGGGTAAAGCTGCAAGTTTCATTCTTGCGCCAACCCAGACATGCAAGTCCTTCACCAGCCGCTTTGCTCAGGCCTCAGCTGAGAGAGCAATTTGCAAAACAGTGAGGAGGGCTGACCCCCTGAGTCTTCCTCCTCTTAAAGGAACTTCCCCAGGAGGCTTCAAGGAGGGGCTTTCGGGATAAAATTTAACTACTCACCCCAGGGAGGAGCTGCAATTGTTACTAGTCATACCCTTTACCCCAGGCAGGAGGTCCACAAAGGCAGACCCCGGACATTTTGGAGAGCTGTTTAAAAGTCTTTCTGGTGAATCCATTTCCCCCAGGTCTGGGGGAAGTCACGCGCCACTCCAAGGATCAGAGATTTGCGTGAACCCTGGTTCATCCTGCTCAATCACGGTGAACTGTGGGACACAGAACACCGGGTCTGGAAGAGGGGGGCAGGGAGACCGAAGGAACTGTGGCAACCACGGTGAATGCTGCAGATTACAGTGTTGTAAGCGCGGGCTGCGGGCGATCCACCGGCGATCTATGGGACACGGGAGATCCACAGGCAGCCTGCGATCCATGGGCCAAGAGTGAACCGCGGACCACGGGCGAACCACGGACCGTGGGCGAACCGCGGGCTATGGGCGAACCATGGCCCCAGGGAAGCCACTTCTCACAGACCTGCAAACCTGATTTAGGACCTAGGGCATGAAAATCCACCTCACTTCCTAGCAGCACAAACTTGTACCTGTGCATCAGCACACTTGGAGGTCTCAGGGAACCCTGCAGGTGACAAAGCTCATCAGCGCAATTCTAGAGTCCTCAAGGCTGACAGGGGATGGATCCTCCAATTTGGTCTCCCGTCCTTAAAAGGGCAGACTAACTCCAGGCGGGCTGTCAGGAGTTCAGCTTGGGGTGAGGGGCGCGCATATTAATGGTCCCCATATGGGAAGTGGGAACTCAAGGATTTGGGAGCTGACACTGAGTAAATCCTTCTGGCTAAGTGACCTTCCCCAGACTTGGGGGTGGGGGCAATGGGGTCATTTTTCCTCACCCGCACCCCACTCTGTGTATCAAGAGATTTCAGAGACCCTAAGGGGGCCTGGCTCCAGCAGGTTCTTACAACAACATATAGCGCTTCCACTGAGCATCACATTTAGTCAATCCACCAGGCTCAGGAAATGTCTTCGAGTCTCCAGTTTTGAAGACCTCAAAGTGACTTGTGTCCCACAACGGTAAGGCTGGGACCACACAAACCATCCAGGAGAAAGCCCTCAGGGGCCTGCCCCGGGCATTCAGTTTTTCTCTAAGTTGGGACCACAGCCTGCAGCAATTTCTGCTCCAGCCATTTAGCCAATGCCTCCGGCACTGGTAGCTGATCGCCCAGGTCGGGCGAGGGACCCAACCGCACAGAGAATCACGAAATATGAGGGTCAAAGCTGCAGGGCCCTGGGGCACTGCAGGCCACATGTGGGAACCTGGGTGAGTCCAGTGATGGGGAGCCAGGCGGTGGCGGGAGAATCTGCACCAAATAACAAGCGCCCCCCCCCGGGTCCCGCAGACCACTACCCCCAGTGCACCGCAGCCCGGGTACAGGCGAACCAGGTTGAGCCACTTCTCACAAGCTCCCAAAAGACTTGAAAGTGCTGATGTGGGGGGCGGGGCCTTTGACAGACAGTCCCCCCCACACACACACACACACATGCATTAGGCAAAGAGGTCCCAAGTCCCCCTTCTTTGCCGGTGGTACTGGCCATCTCGGGGCAGACCCTCAATGTACCAGGTTTCCCCTAAAGCCCAATCCTCCGGGCGGCACAGGAGGACGGCAGGGCAAGCCCCCGGCCCTGTGTCCCGGTTGCCCCCATCAACCTCAGACAGGGCCATTAACAAACCTGCCAGCAGGGAGTCCCTGCAAGTCCTTGGAAATTCTTCCTCTTAAAGGAGCAGCTGAGGGCAGCCCCTTGGACCAAAAAACACCTCCCCATGGGGCAGTTTGCTTCCAACTACTTCCCCTACTGAGCAGGCCCCAGGCTGGTAGAGGGGGTCTGCTGATCCCTTGGTTGAGAGCTGGGGGGGGTTCAAGGCTGCCTCCTGGGGCTCCCAGGTGGAAGGGGGTTCTGGAGTGGCTGGGAGCAGAGGGCTCTTCGGGGGTCCCCAGGCCATGCAGTCACTGCCTACCCTTGAATGTACTGTGATCCCAGGGGCCGTTCAATGGCGTTTATTTCATTGGGTCCCCACAACAGTCCCTGGAGGGGTGTTTTTATTCTCCAGTCTCATGGATGCCTAAACCATCCACTTCCTCGGTGGGCAGCGCTAAGGCTGCCACACGGTCCTGTGACCGTCCCAGGCCTCTCGTTCTGCTAAGCAGGCGATGTTGGAGCACAGGACTCCCTGCTCCCCCCACCACAGCACAGGGGCCTGGAGGCAAGGGCTGGGGAGGGCACAGTCCAAGGAATAATGTTGGGGGGAATGGGGCAGGGGGTACAAACCTTATTTGAGAAGGGGCTGGGAGCCAGGGGGATGGAAGGGCTAAAGAGGTTGAGTATTCCAATAAGAATTATACCCCTAACCACTAAAAGTTCTTTGCAACTGAAGACTGCACTCTTCAGACTGAAGTGGTGCCAACCAGGGAAGGAAGACAGGCTCCCCCAGACCCAGTGAGAGAACCCGCCATCTGGAGAAGCTGGGTCTCCGGGAGCCGGGGACTGACGAGCTTGGGGGGACACAGAGCTCCCCGAGATGCTAGAGAGCCTGGTCGCAGCAGGGCAACCACATCCCACACAGCCTGGAACTTCCCCTCAGTTAATTCTTCCACAGCTCAGTCGGGGAACTGTCATATTTTAACCTTTAAAACAAGTACAGGAATAATTCTTGTGTCTTGTTAAAACAAAACAAAACAAAACAAAAAAAGGACAAGAATAAAAACCAAAAGGCAGAGATGTGTGCTTGCAAAGTAAAAAGTGCTTTCTCACCTCTTTCCAGTCTCCCTCCCCACCCTCCCCCTGGGGCAACCCGGATCCTAGGGGCTTTCCGGAATTCCCGGGTTGGTGGGGGTGGGAAGACTCCACAGAGCTCAGTGGAGGGTCAGAAGACACCGTCAGTTTTAGGGTCCCCCATCCCCCACTACACAGGTCCAGAGATCTCCTTGTGGCCTGAGGGGAGGACAGGCAGGTTTTTTTTCCCCTCCCAGATCTGCTTTGTAAGGAGGGGGGCCTGGAGGGTGAACCCCAAAAAGGAGCCTGCGCTGGCCTGGGGAGCTGCAGTCCCCCTCCCCTCAGTGGGCCCTCCCCTCTCCCCTCCTCTCCAGCAACCTCCTTCCTCTTGATGTGCAAAGAGAATGGGCGAATGGTCTGTGGGCCCCCCTGGATCTGGGAGAGAGGAAACGGCTCCCTGGGGTGTCCAGTGAGTGGCTCTGCAGGCCCCCCCACACCCCCACCCCGGGAGATGAAAGGCAGCTGTCCAGTGGAAACCACATGGCTGAGCAAAGGGACCCATCCTAGGGTCTGGCCCAGCTCTGACCCGCGGAATGGGCCCGGAAGGTAGGATGGAGCTCTTCCCCCTCAGCTCACTTCTCACCTCTCCTCCCTCCCAGCCTCCACCTTCCCTTCTCCCCGCCACCGTACTTCTGCTCCCGGGCTCTGCCCTTGGGGACAAGCCTCCCTGCGGAAACTGCAAAATGATGCCCTGTTAGCTCTGCTTAGGACCCTCGGGGGGCCCTGGAGCCCTTCAGGGAACACAGTGGTAGCAGATCCCCACAGCTCCCCTGGGGTCTCGGGGGAAGCCATGGGTGACCTCTACACTGGGAAGGCCCGCGAGCCCCTCACTTCCCCAGGAGGGCGTTCCTGCTGGGCCTAGAGGGCCGCAGGTGGGGGTGGGCATAGATCTGTCCAGTCCCAGCAGCCCCTGGGGCTGCACCCCAACAGATGGGTTCGGGGGAGAGTGGGGCGGCACGGGGAGGGAGAAGCCCCGGTGCTCGCTGGCTCTGAGCGAGGCCCTGGGTCAAGAGCCACAGCGGGAGCTGCCGTGAAGGGCCCAGAACCACCGAGCACCAGAACGTGTGACCGCAGAGGCAGCAGGGCTCGGTCTAATTTTTGCCACCCTACTAGGTGCGTCGTGGTACCGCCTCAGTTTTTAAATGGGCATTTTCCCAGTAAATAACAATGTTGAACAGGTTTTCAGAAGCTGATTTGCTTATTTGGTGAAGTGTGTGCTTCTATCTTTTGCCCATTTTTAAATTGAGTCGTTTGTTTCCTTTTTAAGTTTCAAGAGTCTTTATATAGTCTAAATACAAGCTCTTTTTCAAATACATCCTTTGCAAATACCGCTCTCCCACCAGGATGTGGCTTGTCTTCTCATTCTCTTAAAAGTGTCTTTTGAAGATAAGTTTCTAATTTTGATGAAGTCCAAGTTATCAATTTGTTCTTTTATGGTGCTGTAACTAAGAAATTTTAACCAGGGTCACAAAGATTTTCTCCCATGTGTTCTTCTAGAAGTTTTACAGTTTTAGGTTTAACATTTGGGTCTATGAGGCATTTGGTGGATCCGTGTTCTTTATGTTTTGGGTATGGATATCCAGTTGCAGCGCCATTTGCCAAGAAGACTGTCCTTCACTCATATGGCTTTGCATTTTTGTCAAAAATCAGCTTATATATGCATGGGTCTTTTTCTGAACTCTTCTCTTCATTGATCTATTTCATCTCTCTTTTGCCAGTGCCACACTGTTGATGACTGTAGCTTTATAATAAGTCTTGAAATTGGGTAGTGTTACCTATCAGCTTTATTCTTTTAACAGTTGCTTTGGCTATTCGAGGTCCTTTGCATTTCCATATGAATTTTAGAATCAGCTTAGACTAGTTTATTAATTTCTCTTTAAAATCCTGCTGGGATTTTAATTGGGATTGTGTTGAGTCTAGAGATTAATTTGGAGAGAACTGACGTCTTGTGACCCACAAACAGGGCCTCTCTCTCCGTTTTCTTGGGTCTTTCACATCTTTTGTCAGCTTCATCCCTAAGTATTTCATCTATTTTTGATGTTCTTATAAATGGCATTTTATTTCAATTGCTGATTATTCGTCAATTTTTTTTATTAATCATGTATTTGCAACCTTGCTAAACTCATTTATGGTTCCAGGACCTTGGGTGTAGATTCTCTTGTGGATGATCGTCCCCTCTCCAAATAAAGACAGTTTGTTTTCTTTCTTTCCAATCTCAATGCCTTTTATTTCTTTTTCCAGCTTCACGCATTGGTTGAACCTCCGTTACAACATTCACCATAAATGCTGAGAGTGGACGTCCTTGGCTTGTCACTCTTCTAAGGGCCAAGCATTTGGTCTTTCACCCTACGTATGAAGCTAGCTGTAGTTTTTTTGGAAGATGTTCTTTATCACATTGAGGAAGTTCCCTTGTATTTGTAATTTTTATCAGGAATGTTGACTTTGATCAAATTGCTTTTTCTGTATCTGTTAAGATTCGATAATATGGTAATATGGTGAATTACACTGATTGATTTTCAACTGTTAAACCAACCCTGCGTTCCTGGAATAAACCCCATTTGGTCATGAATATTTTCCTTTTTCTATGATTGAACTTGCTAAAATTTTGTTAAGAATATTTGCATCTCTGTACATAAAGGATATCCATCTATAGTTTTATTTTCTTATAAAATCTTTTTCTGGTTTTTATATCAGGGTATTGTTGGCCCCATAGAATAAGTTAAGATGTTTTCCCTTCTCTTGAATTTTATGACAGTCTGTGAAGAATTGGTATTATTTCCTTGTATGTTGTGTAGAATTCTTGGGCAAATCCTTTTGGGCCTGGAGATTTCTCTGTGGGAAGGTTTTTAAGTGTAGATTTTCAATTTCCTTAATAGATGCAGGGCATTTAGTTTATCTATTTCTAAGTGACTATGCTTTCATAGTTTGTTTCTTGCAAGGTGTTTTTCCATGTCATCTAAGTTGTAGGTTTTATAGGCATGGAGTCATTCATAAAATTCCTTTAATTTTGTAATATCTGTGGTTGTATAATGATGTCACCTCTCTCATTCCTGATATTCGTGCTTTGAATCCCCCCCCCAATCAGTTAGGCTTGAAGTTTATCAATTTTATGGCTCTTCCAAAGAATTAGCTTTTGGTTTCATTGTATTTCTATATTGTATTTCTATTTTATAGTTCAGAGATTTCTGTTTTGATCTCAGTTATCTCCTTTCTAATGCTTACTTTGAGTTTAATTTGCTGCTTTTCTAGTTTCTTAATTTGGAAGCCGAGGTCATTGATTCGAGACCTTCCTTCTCTTCGAATACAGGCATTTAGTTCCACAAATTTCCTTCTTACTACAGCTCAAGAGGCATCCCACACATTCTGATATGTTGCATTTTAATTTTCATTCAGTTTGAAATACTTTCTACTTTCTCTTTTTATTTCTCTTTATCTCACATGTTCTTTAGAAATGTGTTAGTTTCCAAGTATTGGGGAATTCCCCAGATACCTCTCTGCTATTGATATCGAATTTAAATCCAGTGCAGTCGGAGAACGTACTTTATATGACTTGCATCCTTTTAAATTGGCCCAGCATATGGTCTATCTTTATAAATATTCCATGTACACTTGGAAGGAATGTGTGCACTGCCGTTGTTGGCAGGAGCGTTCTATAAATGTCAATTATGTCAACGTCGCTGATACTGTTGTTTGAGTTACTCTCTCCTTACTGGTCCGCTGCTTGTTTGTTCTATCAATTATTGAAAAAGAGGGACTGAAATATCTTACTGTAATTGTGGCATCAGCTTGTTCTCCTTGCAGTTCTATCAGTTTTTGTTTCATGCATTTTGAATCTCTGTTGTTAGAGGTGTGTAAGCATTTGGGATTATTATGTCCTCTTGACTCACGACCCTTTATCATTATAAAATGAATTCTTTAGCCCTGATAATAGTCTTTGTTCTGAAATCTACTTTGTCCAGTATTAATACAGCCACTCCAGCTTTCTTTTGATTAGTGTTAGCATGATATGTATTTTTCCATTCTTTTACTTTGAACCACTTTGTATCTTTTGTTGTTGTTGTTGTTGTTGTTGAACTTCATCAAAAAATAAAAAAAATAATAATAACACTTTGTATCTTTATATTTGAGATGCATTTCTTGCAGGCAACATTGGGTCTTGCTTTTTTTATCCAATATGTTTCTTTTTGATTTTTCATGCAATGTGATTATTGACTTAGTTTTAAGTCTACCATCTTACTGTTTGTTTTCTATTCGTCCCACCAACTCTTTGTTCTCTTTTTTCCACATTCTTAGGATTAATTGTTATTTTTTATTATTCCACTTTATCTCCTTTGTAGGTTTATTAGCTATAATTGTTTTGTTAGTGATTGCTTGAGGGTTTGTAGTGCACATCAACTTTTATTATGTTTGTTTAAACAGTCACTTATATTTTAAAGAAACTTCTATAATAAAAAGCAATCTTATAAAAATGTGCTTTCATCAGTTGTAACAAATGTTCCACACCAATGCAAAGTGCTAATAATAGGTTGGTATATGGGAATCCTCCATTTTATGCATGCTTGGTCTGTAAACACACAACTCTTATTTAAAAAAAAAACTGAAGTATTTACCCATATAGTTACCATTTTTGGTGGGTTGTGTGTGTGTGTGTGTGTGTGTGTGTAGATCCATATTTCAGTCTAGTGTCACTTTCCTTCTACCTGCAGGACTCCTTTAATATTTCGTGAGGGGCCAGTCTGCTGGTAATGAACCCTTCAGCTTTTGTATCTCTGGGAAAAAAAAATCTTTATTTCATCTTTGTTTTTGCAAGATGTTTTCATTGGGTATAGGCTTCTAAGTTGACAATGTTTACTTTCCTTTCAGTAAAGATGTTGCCCATTGTCTTCTCACTTGCATTATTTCCATCGAGAAATCTGCATTCACGCTTACCTTTTATTCCTCTGGTTTAAAATGATTTTTCTTTATTACTGGTTTTGAGCAATTTGGTTACGATGCTCTGTGGTGTGGTATTTTTTTCGCATTCTTGGGCTGAAGGTTCATTGAGTTGCTTGGATATTTATCGTTTAGGTTTATAGTTTCCATTGAATTTGGAAATTTGGGGGCCATTATTTATCCAAATATCTTTTCTGTCCCCCTCTCTCCTCTGTCTTTCAGGTTCTTCAATCACCCATGTATTATTAGGCTGCTTGAAATTGTCTGCATTTGGGGAAGATATTTTTTTCTCTGTGTGTTTCATTTTGGATAGTTTGTATTGCTAAGACTTCAGGTTCACTATTTCTTTTTTTTCAGCAATATTTAATGCGCCATTAATCTCACTCAGTGTACATTTCCTCTCACACATTGCTGTTTTCATTTCCAGAAGTTCAATTTGGTCCTTTTTTTAAAATATCTTCCATATTTCTACTTTACTTTCTAAACATATGGAATACAGTTATAATAACCATTTTAATGTCATTTTCTGCTAACTCTCACATCTGTGTGAGTTCTGGGTTACTGTCGGCTAATTATTCTCCTAACTGTGGGTTGTGCTCTCTTGAATACCTGGTACTTTTGATTGGAAGCCAGACTTGGTGAATTTTACCTTGTCTTTGAGCTGGGTGTTTTTGCATTCCTGTGAAATATTCTTGAGCTTTGTTTTAAAAAGGATAAAGTTACTGACTTGGAAACACTTTGATCCTTCTGGGCCTTATTTTTATAACTTGTTAGGCAGGTGCAAAGCAATTTTCCAACCCAATTTCTACCCGAGAATTCTACCCGATGCCCTGTGAATCTGCATTTTTCCAGTCTGGTTGGAGGGAATAGAGACACTGTTCCCAGCCCTACCTGAGCCTGGGTGCTGTCCTCTCTGACCATCTGATGACCCTTTCCATAGCCTCTGTCTGCTGCTTCCTCCCTCCAGCTGTCAGGAACCTGCCCGATGCGGAAGGGGGACCCTCGGAAGACCTCCAGGCTTTCTCTCTGCAGCTCACTCCTCTCGGGACCCTGACCCTGGTCTCCCCAGACTCTCAGCTCAGGAACCCTCCAGGTGCTGCCTACGTCTCCCCATCCCATGCTGCAGCCTGGAAACCCTCCTGAAAAAGCAAGCTGGGCCCGTCAAGGCTACCCACGCTTCTCTCCCACCTGTCTTCAGAACCGCTGGCTCATGCATTTTCTCTGGTGTTTTGGCGGTTTTAGGTGGGAGGGCATATCCGCTCCCCACATCCCACCCTGACCGGAAGTGGAAGTCACCCACAGCATTTTGATGTCCCCCACCTCCCGGCCACCTACGTAGCCCAATGTCCCCAAAGCTAACCCTAGAGCCTCCTGTTCAGCCTGACAAGGGGAGTTGAGACCCTCCAGTGGGACTCCTATTTTTTGGAAAAGACCCCTTAGCTTCTCCGGAAAGCCAGACACTGATCAGGCAAAGGTTCTGGAGTTATTTTCAGGGGAGCTCCAGCACACCAGCCCCAGCTCCACAACACTGCCAAGAAGTCAGCAAGTAGCAATGGCGTTTGTGGCCGGATGGATGAACGAAGCATCAGAATTGTGACAGCACTGGGGAAAAGGGTGACTGTCAATATGAGCCCCCCACCCCCAAGGGCTTAGCACAGCAGAGAAGGCAGTGGCTCTCCGGGTTGGGGACTGGCAGCGAGATTGGCAGAGATGTGAGGGTGCCACGTAGTGTAAGGTGTGCCCCAAATGCTCTTTTTCTCTGACCAGGAAGGCCAGTGCTGGCACCAGCTCTGGCTGATGTGAAGACTAGGGTCGGGCTTCCCCAGCAGAATTCTTCCTTGCCATGCTCTCTTCCTGCTGGGCCTCGATGAGGCCAGGAACCCCTCACCCTAACTCCACAGGACCTGAAGAGGGCAGGTCTGAAGCAGGGGGTGCTTGGGCCCCACCTGTCCGGGAGCCCATCTCAGGCCACGCGCCACCTCAGCCCTGGAGCTGCCAAGGTATCAGCTAATCCCCACAGGAGGCCCACGAGGTTGTGTTTCTGGCCCCATTGCACGGGTTGGGAGCCAGGGGTCCAAAGTGCCTGGATGACAGATGGAAGGAAACAGAAGGGCCAGACTGAAGCTGGTCCGGACTCCATCCACCCTCTTCCTCCTCACCACCCTGGAGATCCAGAAATCTCTGCTCCCCAAATTCCCTAGCCCATGGCCTCTGGGGGCATCTTGGACCCCAGCCCCTAACTTCTGGTCTGTTTCAGTGTGTGTGTTCAGAGTGGGGAAATCAACACACTTTCGCACTTCCTCCAGGCCTCTTAAGCTAAATAAAGCCACACGTCCTTCACGGCACCCGAGGTGGTAAAGGATAGATTGTGGGGGTGCCGGTGGGGCTGTAGGGTGGGAGTTTATCCTAAGTGGATCATGTGAGTGCCCCCGCGGAATATCGCCGTGGCCTGGAGCTGGTGAAGCGTGAGGCTAAAATTGGAAGCGGACAGGAGGTGCCTTGGCTTGTTCCAACCGTGGATCACGCACACCCCGTCGAGGGGCCGGGAAGGAGCTGACAGGTGGTCCGGCCCCTGGCCTCACGCGCCCGCGTTCCTGTGCTGTCAGCAGAGGCCCTAAAATAGACCGGGACGTTGGAGCCCGGGTCCACACCACCTACCTCTCCGTGAGGAGCTGTGGGGTTTCCCTGCAGAATCCCAGGGGCTCATTCCACCAGGTCCCGGGGCAGTGGCGGGCTTGGGAAGCTTAGGAGCCAGGCAGGCCTGGCCATGTATTTCTACTCTCCGTGTGTTTAGGGCAATTTACTTACGTTCTCAAGACTCACGTTTCTGGTTTGTTCACCTCTTCGCTGCCCTGCACTGGGGAGGGGACGGGCTGCAGAAGGGCCTGCTCCTGAGTGCCTTAATTTGCCTTCTTTCTCCCACCAAACGCCCTTGCAGGCCTCACTTATTCCTCCCATGCACCCAGAACACCCCAAATTCCACCACATCCAAATTGCCTTCTTTCTGCCTAATGCCTCAGCCTGGGTTGGATTTGAACTGGCCCCTGCTGGAGGCATAACGGGAGCCACCTGCGTTTCCCAGTGGGGCTCACAATTCCTCGCTTGAGACTTGGGACGCTGGAGCGAGGCAGGTGATCACCCCTTATGGATTTCAGACGGGTGGCAGTCTGTGCCCGATTCTTACAAGAACCGTACAAGATAGCCCTCTTCTTACAGTTGAGGAAACTGAGGCAGGGAGCTGGGAAGGGGCGTGCTCTAGCTCACACAGCCAACGTGGATTGGGTCTGACCCCTGCGCCCAGCTCCGTCTCAACCCCCACCACCTGCCTTCCTCTTCAGGCCATGGAAACTGCTACTCATGGATTCTTTCTCCCCAGCCCCGAAGCCACCAGCTGCCGAGACGTTGAACAGGAGCTCCCTGGTGCCACGTCCCATGTCCCGGGCTATTTTTGTTGTCAAGAATTTCTGCTCATTTAGCATGTGGCCAGGACCACTGGATACTCCCTGCAGCCCTGAATGCACTCCTCAGCCCACCCTGAACCCCGGAGCCCCTCTTCCATGCCCTGGTGGGCTGGGGGGTTCACAGGAGAATGGGGTATTTGCCCGATAACCCCTGGACAAATCTCAGGTGGCTTGGAGCCCAGGCCCTGCGGACAGCGTCTGACCTTCTACCCGTACCCCATGAACTCCGGACCACTCCGGAAAGTTACTCTAAAGTGGTGGCCTCCTTTAAGCCATGGACGCCAGCCAAGTCGCTGCTCCTCTGCCTGGGACACTTGATGAGTAGAGCTCTGCCCTGATGTGTCATCTTTGGGGCAACCACCCTCAATCTACACTTTCTTGACAGGACCTTTTGTCCTTGTTTTCAGGCCAGGGTGGTAGGGGCCGGAGGACAGGGTCTTTGTCTGTGGACCCCGGGATTCACAGGTGTGACTGTGCAGCCACCTTCACGTCCATCGTCCCTAACACTGTCAACAGCCTGCAAGGACGGCTGCCCAGCCCCCACGCCCCCACAGAGGACACCCTCGCCTGGCAGAGAGGGGACGTGCCCACGGTGATTGAATACAGGCCTGTCCCCGTCTAGAATCCATAGCTCATCTCCTCTGGGTCCAGAAACGTCCGCCTCTCAAATCCTCCGTGGGGGCTGGCACCTCCCTAGCAGACGGCCGAGGGCAGCTCCAACGTGTGCGCCGTGTCCCAAGCTATTTTCAGGCCCTGCTTGGGTTACAGGCATCCGAGCCCTTCTAACAGGTGGCGGGACCACCCAGATGTCCCCCCACCATGCACCGGAGCGGGTGCAGCGAGGGCAGGGGCCAGCGTACATGCCTGGAGTCCAGTTTCAGCTCTGCCTTTCCTGGTGGAACCCACATTTCTTTGGCCTTTATTAATAACCGGCCGGCACTAGGCGCGACAAAAACCCTAGTTATTCCAGGCTCTTCCCAACCCCCCCACCAGAGGCCATAGGGGGAGCAAGCAGGCGTTTGGGGGGGGTGGGGTCTTCCAGGCCCAGTGGTTTCTGGAAGTTTCCATTTCATGCAGAAAGCCTTTGAAGCCTGTAAAATTCTCTTTGGGGGTGGCAGGTCTTGGGGTGGAAACATTTCGAAGATTTGTGGCCAAGGCTTGAGGAGAAGGCCGTCTGCCCCGCCTGACCTTGCACCCAGCCCCTGGCTCCATTTGGGGGTGAGGGGGAGACTTCCCCTGGGTGTGGCTTGTGGAAGGGTCCTCGCCAGGCCTGACTGTGAGACGCACAGCTCCAGATGTCCCTGAGACTTCCGGCTGCCCCCGCTGGAGCCCAGGGGACAGCCAGGGGAGAGGGACGATGGGTCACCTCGGCCAGCGGGGCAGGCCTGGCTGGGTTCACGCAGCCTGTCCCGTGGAGACCCGCACTGTGATGATAAAGCTTGGGCAAAGGAGCCCCGTGGGTGGGGGGACATTTCCGCCGTGGGCCCTGCACAGGAGGCCCCCGCAAATGCCTTCTCTCGCTGGCCACCCCCTCCCAGCCCCAGCCCCCGCCCCAGGAGTGCCCCTGAGACCTTCAAGCCTGCTGCAGAGAGGGGGTTTGCAGAGAATTTCCATTTGTTTGTCTTCCCATGGAGGGAACTTGATAAGATCTGCTTCCTCCTCTGGGAACTGGAGAGCCCCAGAAGGGGGCTTGGGGGCCCCCACAGCTGGCTGATTCAGCCGCTCCCCAAGGACAAGAAGGACGGACAGATGGAAATGGGGACACACGGCGCCCAGGGCATGATTGGCTGCGGCCTTCAGCCGTATGGAGGCCCCGCCCCCAGACGTGCCTGGCTTGGGTTCCCGGCCTTGGGCGCTGGAAGGCCACACAAAGATGGCATTCATGTGCAGGGGCCCTAAATTCTCTCAGGAATGAGGCAGGGTTTAAATAAATACATAGGGAAGTTGGAATCTGGGGCCCCACCGGGCGGGCCCGGGGTGGGGGATGCTGCTAGACAGCTCCGAGGCAGAGAGGCTGCCCCCCACCAGCAGAATTAGAACCATTTCTTCTCTGTCAATTCAGGAGAGACTTCCACGCATGCACCCCTTTAAGCCACTGCCACGGCTGCCTTGGTGGATGGGGCCAGTGAACCCGATGTTGGCTGCGTGGTTTCTGCGGGCCAGGCCACTCCAGAGGTGACCTGAGGGGTCTGAGCTTCACCGCAAGCCCCTGGGCAGGGGTGGGGGGAACTGGGGTCCTGCTTTCCTTCCTTTTCCAAGTGTGATCGAGCTGAGCAGTGTTAGTGTTGGGGTGCAGAGGGAGACCCAAGATAGACACGCTCTTTGCGCTCATTCAGGTTAAGGAACTGACCAGCAATTAGAAAATGAGCCGAGTCACTGGCTCCAGAGCCTGGACACTGACATTATGCCCCAGGCCCACCCACCCTGGGCCAGGTGAGGAAACTGAGGCAGGGAATGTGAGGGACGCAATGCTACTCCCAGAGGACGGCAGTTTGCGGGGCATCCATTGGCATGCACGGTCTTGGGCCCACCTAGCTCACCAGCAGGGAACAAGCGGGGAAAGGTGTCCGCTTGACCTTTGACCTCTTAGGGAGTGGTCAAGGCAGAGGCGCTGGAGAGCCTGTGCTGGAAGCAGAGCCCCTCACCTTGAAGAGCACTGCAGATGGCCAGACGGCCACACCCTGCATCGCCACAGGTCTGGGGGGAGCGGTCCCTCTCCCACTCCCCAAGATGCTTTGTGAAGGGTTCTGGCAAGTAGAGGGTAGCAGACTCTGCTCCCTGCCCCCCAAAGTGCTGGAAGAGCTGCCTCAGGGGTGGGGGCAACCTAGGGCAAGACACGTGGGGAAGTTGGGGTCTCTGTTGGGAGAGGTTAGCAGGAATCCCTTTGGAAATGGGATTTTTTTAGACGCCCCACCTCCCAAGACCTCAGGCTCTGGACCTCACTTGAAAAGAGTCTTTTAAGAAATCCAGTAAACCACCTAGGGGGGCAGCTCCGCCCAGTGGGTTGATAAAACGAGAAGCCAGATGTGCTGCACGGGGACCCCCGAGATTCACTGATGGGTGACCCCAGCCGCCCCAGACTTATTACACCACAGAGCAGGGTTCAGCTCCCCAAAGAACCTCTGGGGGCGAAAGAGAAAGCAAGAGGCAAAGAGAGTGGAGATCGGTATAACTCTTTTAGAAGAACATTATTTGAAATGCCCTTTGGAGATGTTTTGCTGAAATGGAGGCACAAGTGGTTTGACTTTTCTTTCCAGCACCATTTGTAATGATAAAAAGTTGAAGCCACCTCTTTGTCCCCCATTAGAGAAAACTCTGGGTGAAGCTGGGTGACACCTATTTAAGGAAGATTCCCAGTCTGTGGACAGACAGAAGGAAGCAGAGCTAGTGGTCGGACACGCAAAGGTTCTGAGCGTGTTCTCAAGGGCACAGGCGAGCTGAAGAACTGTGCGTGTCGGATGAGCCCATTTACTGAAAGAAAAAACAGGATGCATGTGTGTGTACACATTTAGTGAAATGACTGTATATGTCTAAAAATATCCAGAAGGATCCACAGCAAACAGCGTGGTTGCTCTGGGGGAGTGTACATTCTTCTGCATTTGAATTTGTTACAACAAGCCAACACCACTTCTGTCCTATAAAAATAGAGATTAAAAATGAATTACTTCCCACTGGATAAAATCATGGATCCCGGAAAATGTGCCACAATCTCCCCTCCGGGTTCCGGCTGTGTGCCCATAGCCGCCCCCTTCCCCCAGGCACCCACGTGGAGAAGCACACCCCTGGCGTGTGGCCTGGCTCCGTGGACACCCCCCACCCCCACGGAGCTGGTGGTAGACGCGGGGGCTCAGGGGCCTCCTCACCGGGCTGGCCACCAGGGCGGACGTTGCCCGGGACAGTGGCCCCTGATCAGTTTGGCTGAGCCCCTCCCTTCCTTCTTGAAGTGGGTAGAGAGCAGGGCCAGAGGCCTCTGAAGGCCCCCCGGAGAGTGAGGCAGCCCCCCACTGTCTGTGTACACGAGTCTGCCCATCCTTTCCCACTCAGCAGGGCATCGGCTCCTGCTAAAGGCACACGGCCGATGGCAGACTCGCTTTCCTTGTTCTCTGGGGCATCCTCCCACCATCATAAGAAAGTCACATGCGAGAACCTCTGATTTTTCCCCAAAAAGCCAGGGGAAATCGCACTGACATGCGCCATGGGCAGCACCCCCAGGAGAGAGGGTGCCAGGCCCGATGGAGGATGGCCACCGCAGGCCCTGGTTTGACTCCAACACAGAAGGCACCTCGGTCCCCGGTGGCTGGAAAAGGACACGAAGTCTGTGCAGCTTCCAAGACTGAGACTGGCAAAGCCCCTAGTTTAACGTACAGGGTGCCCCGGCACCTGGGACCCTGGAGCTACTGGAGAATGTGCTGGAAGGGAAGGCAAGGAGGGGGGAAGTGAGAGGGCTGGATTTCCAGGAGGTTCACCCTGAGCCCCTGTGCCGAGGCAGCGCCAGCAGTGGCCGAGGGGGGCCTGGGCGCTGCCCGCCAAGGAGGCCTGCAGGTCATTCTCACTCGCAGCCCTCCCACCCCTCAACCACACCGGGGCCTGTCATCTGGCCCCTACCACCACCACCACGCCCTGCGTCCTGTGGCCTCTTTTTAACTTGGTCCACTTACGAGGGCACAGGACGCTGCCATCGCCTTACCCCAGACAGTCCCGTTTTCCAGAGGGAAAAGAATGTGGTTACAACAAAGAACAGGCAAGAAACAAAATAAACTAGGGTGGTGGCCAGGCCAGTGGGTCACCTGCTCTTCGATTAGGATTCCCCAGAGAAACAGAGCCAATAGGAGAGAGCAGGAGGGAGAGAAAGAGAAGGGGAGGGATTTGAAGGAATTCGTTCATGTGTTCGTGGGGGCTGGCAAGAGCAAAATCTGCAGAGCCGTCCGGCAAGCTGGAAACTGAGGCAGGAGCTGATGTGGGTCTTCTCCGGAAACCTCAGTGCTTGCTCTTAAGGTATCAACCGACTGGAAGAGGCCCACGGCATTCTCAAGGGCAGTCTCTACCCTCCAATGACCGTAGACGCCAACCCCAGCCACCAGAGACCTTCCCAGCATCACCAGGACTA
>PVKY010002124.1:0-27332 GCA_004027775.1 Bradypus variegatus | reverse complement strand
AAGCCCACTTTAACGTGGCACCCGGCTTCGTAAGCCTAGGAAATCTGAGCACTCAGTCAAAACTCTCCGACACTCCGTGAGTGCCTTTCCCCATTGCAGCAGTCAAACTGATCAAGGGGACGCCTTGGGTGAAAGACTGCATGCATTTCCTGACCCCCAATGACAAACCCGGGACACCTGCTTTGTTGTTGCGACCGGATCGTATGGGTCTGGGCCGTTAGTCTCACTTGAGCAATATTTTGGGTGGCCTCTGTAAGCCTCTAAAGGAGCGAGAGAGCCATGTGGGGGTCTCACGGGAGCAAGGGCACCATGGGTCTCCCCACGGGTGATTTCCGTAACCCTGTGACGAGCGTAGCCCCAATTCGTGTCAGCCTCGTCCAGGAAAATCATAAACCTCTAAAGAAGCAGGAAACTGTAAATATCTACCACGGGCAATCTCCGTAAGCCTCTGACAAGCAAAAGTTCCCTAACAAATCACAAGCCTGTCAAATTTCTTAAATAATCATGGGTAATATACAGTCACTTTTCAATAGCCCAAACTAAATTTCCTCCTAAATCTACCCCCTCAGATTTTTAAACTTCAATAAAAAGGGAAATTAGAACCAATACAATTTGGCTGCAGTATCCTTTAGAACAAAAACATTAGCCAAAAAATGGCACTTTCAATTGGCAAATTCTCATTGAACTTAATTTTATTCGGCACAAGTGGTCTGTAGCTTTTAACCTTAAGCTTTCTAAACCGTTTGGTCCTGGCTATTCTTGTGCCACGCTGTCCTCTCCCACCAAATCCTTCTCCTTCACAAAAAATCCCTCTAAGTCTTCAGCTTTCCTCTCTACAAAAGTTAGCCCTAAAAAGCGTTTAAGCAGCTTCTGCTTCTTTAACCCTGCAAACCACTCTCCTTGTAACTCCTCTCTACCCCTGCTACTCCCCTCCCCTCGCCGTTAACCCCCTCCCCCATTCTAGTCCCATCACCTGGTCACCTCACCCCGCCCGCGCCCCTCCCCCGTCTCCCACTCCAGCGGGCCTCCCCGGGCTGGAAAGTGCAGCACAGGCCCCAAACGCGGGCCTAGCATAACCAATATAAAACAATTTTCTAAGCCGCAAGTCACTTACTTAGAAATTTCCCTTTCCCCTAACAAAAAGAAAACTTATTTCTCTATTTAATGCAAAATCAGGCAAGCCTAACTATTTAAAACCATGTTTTCAAATGCTCTAATCCATGTCTCATGAGCTAGACCCTCAGCTCTGTGCTTATCAGCTACCCAGAAATTCTTCCTACAGTACTGGAACTTGAAAGTTCAGGTGGAAACATCCGCCGCACACACCAAACATCATGTGAGTTAAGTAAGTTACAAGTCAAAGCTTCATCTTCAACAGCAAAAAACACTTGTAAAAAGAAGCAAGGTCAATAGCGGCCGTAACTAACCAGCAAAACTCCAAAAACATACTCCTGCTACAACGAAAAACTGAAAATCTGCTCCTGCCGCAGCAAAAGCCTCACTACCAGTCGGTTCCAGCAGAAAATGTACAAACGTCAATCTAATAATGCTAAAGCTTAGTTCAAAGCAACTCAGCCCCAACTCTGCCCAAACCCAGCCGGAAGCAGCTAAGAGATATGCGATGTCCCTTTCCCCTACAAGAGTTGCTTCGAGCTAAGCATTAACCCACAATCCTACACAAACCCATACCAATTTTTATTAAAAATAAAAGGCAGGAATGTCAGACCCCAGAAAAAAGAGTCTAACAGATAGAAGGAATGTCTGATCCAGGGGCCCTGCTGCTTATTTCAAAGATACCAGGTGGGCCATAAACTAAGGGTGGAAAGCTGTTTCAGAAATCCCATTCACAGTAGCACCTAGACCCCAGGGGGCGGACAAGGGAAGTCAAATATGCACATAAGATGCATACCCATAAACAAGTCAAAAGGCCTACTTCCTCCACATAGATAATACAATACATATCAGAGAAAAGCAGTATGTTAAAACCCTAGTAACCAGTCAGCAAAAACTAATAAACACTCACCCAATTGAGGCCCAGAACACACTCAGCAGGACCCTTCCCTCCAATACCCAATGTGGGTTTTTCCTTTAAAAAATGCTGCTCCCAGAAAGAGGGCCAGAGCCATTTTTTCCTTTCTTTCTTTTCTGATGGCTCCCACCTGCTTTCTTCTGCTTTCTTCCTCTAATAAACCTTAAACTCTCTAAACTATGAAAAAAAAAAGTGGTGGGATGTTTGCCCCATGCACTCAAATGACCAATTCCTGAGACACCAGGGTTTCAAAGAGAGGAAGAGTTTATTACTAAGCACAAAGCAGGAGATCAGATGGCCTATTGGCCTAAAATCTGTCTCCTAGAACTGTAGTAACTTTGATAGTTTTATAGTATCAAAAGATAGGCAGGTTTTAGGATAAGGAGCACAATGGCTCCAGCTGGTGAGGTTACAGATGATCTATTTACTGAGCATGCACAGACTGACCACATGCTTAGTGACACAACGTATGTAAGAAAATGGTAGCCTTAATATGATGATGGACATGACTTTTAGTATTATAAAGAGGTATAGGTCACTTATACATTAAAGTTTAAGCTACTGCACATGTCAGATGGGCCAATTTTGGATAGATCCAGCTCTGTCTGTAGAAGGGGCATTTCCCAGATCTGGGTTCATAACGCGGCATGGCCAATAGAAGTCACACCAAACCAGGCTGAGGATGAAAAGAGTTTATTTATGCCAGTGGGAGGACAGGGTAAGATTTCCCAAATTAGTCTCCCAAAGTGATTTTTCAATTGGCTTTTATATCCTTCAGAGACAAAATAGAGGAAATCATCTTAGTTAACAGGTAACAGGTCTGGAGAATTTCACTAATTTAGTTATTTCCCATTTTCTTCAGGAAATACATAACACCTGGGAAAGGTGCTTCCCCCACCCTGTGTGTATGGGGGAGGGGTGCAGACTAGGGAGACAGTTGAAAAGGCTTTATTCACATCTGGGAGGTCTGGGGACCACAGATGAATGTTTATTCAAATCTGGGTGCAGACTTAACATTTACATACTGCTTCAGACTTTATATTTACATGTTGCTCCTTTGTGAAACTAAGAGCTTCCATTAAAGCCTGCTACTTTACAATTTCCTGCTTGCTTACAGTTCTAAGATTTTATTTAAAAAGTCACTGTTACGCTTCTAACAAGACAATTTTAGAATTGGAGTGGATTAGTTCTGGGCTGACTCAAGGCTCTTCATTAATAAACATTAGTGATCACAACTTTTGTGATCATAAGACAAGTGAGGGTCAGTCACAAGGTTTTTATAATCACAAGATAAAGGCTAGTTAGTTATTCAATCATTATCAAAAATCAAGACAACTAAGGAAAGGCTGAACCTACTTATAATTGTGCTTAAGAGTCTCCACCAGAGAACCTCTTTGTTGCTCAGATGTGCCCCCACCCCCACCCCCGGCCCCCAAGCCCACACGGCAGGTGAACTCACTGACCTCCTCTCTACATGGAATGTGACTCCCGGGGGTGGAAATTTCCCTGGCAACATGGCATGTGACTTCCAGGGATGAGCCTGGACCTGGAATCATGGGATTAAGAATATCTTCTTGACCAAAAGTGGGGAGCGAAATGAAACAAAATAAAGTTTCAATGGCTGAGATCTGGAGGGCATTCTTAGGCACTATATAGATATCCCTCTTATCTATAAGAATTCCAATTCCTTTCAGTGTATTGGAATAGCTAGAAGGAAATACCTGAGACTGTTGAACTGCAATCCAGGAGCCTTGATTCTTGAAGGCGATTGCATAACTATGTAGCTTATTACATAGTGTGACTGTGTGCTCGTGAAAACCTAGTGGCTCACACTCCCTTTATCCAGTGTATGGACAGATGAGTAGAAAAATGAGGACAAAGACTAAATGAAAAATAGAGTGGGATGGGGGAGGATGGAACGTTTTGGGTGTTTTTATTTTTATTTCTTTTGGAATAAGGAAAATGTTCAAAAATTGATTCTGGTGATAAATGTACAACTATATGATGTACACTGTGGATGACTGTAGGGTATGTGAATATATCTCAATAAAACTATTAAAAATCAAGGCAACTGGATTACAGTTCAGGAATTTTAGGTAATTCCTCTGGCTGTTTTAATACACTAGAAAGTTAAAAAGAAATATCTATATAATGACTGAGTAATCATAATCATTTGTTAAATCCTAACTACTTGGTTACACTAGTGGGCAAGACAGACTCTCAACAACCACAGGGCAGCATGATGTGTACCACGTTACAATGAGGGTGAATAATCAGGAGCAACAGGAGGTTTCAGGAAGGTCAACGGGCATGGCTCGGGCTACAGTCCTGGAAGTGTGGTAATTCTGTAAGGTATAAACCAGAGTTTACCCATTTAACTCAAATGGCCACTGGGCTGCAAACTCCCATCCCACACCTTTCTCCCGTAGACACTTAGATAACAAGAGCTGATTCAATGAATACATAACAACTCCAAAGGTCTTTCTTTAATTGGTTTACTAAATATCCACTCACACGGGGGGGGGGGGGGAATGATTCCCACCCCCAAACCCCGGAGGGTAATAGCAAAGGTTTCTGCCTTGGACAATTCTAGGCCAAAGGTTTGCAATCTTGTGCGTGTTTAAACATTCCCTGAGAAGCTTGTTAAACCTTTACCTTCCTAAGTCCTCGGTATGTGGCCCAGCAACCTGTGAGTTTAACAAGCATTCCCAATCATTCTAAAGTTGACCAAGGCTGCATTTTGAAAAGCAAAGCTATGGGCCTCATATAACAACCCAATCTCTACAAGTTATCACGAAGGTATTTCACTTTCTTGGTTCCATGTGAGTTGAGTGATAATAATCAGGATAATGGGTTAAACTATAAGCACCAACCCACTTAACCCAATACATTCAGTTTAGTCCAGGCTGTGGGTTACAATAAGTTATCACGTACTGGTCATTTGTTACTGGTAAAGCATTGCTCAAAATGCTTTATACAAGGTTTTATGCTTTAACCCTGCATACTCTCATTTTACCCGTGAGGACACTCAGGCAGCTCCTCCAACTAGAAAATCTGGTCTGCAATTCCTGGAGAGAGGGGAAATCTGGCTCCAATTTGGAGCCACTGTTTCCACTAGGTTTCCCAATCTCAGCATTACTGACATTTTAGGCCTTTGTTGGGGTGATGGGGGTGGGGTGGGGGGCATCCTGTGTACTATAGGATGTTAGCAACATTCCTGGCTTCTACTCACTAGAAGACAGTAGCAATCCCCTGACTGTAATGACCAAAAATGTCTTCAGACACTGTCAAATGTTCCCCAAGAGGCAGTTAACCCCTGGTTGAGAACCACTGACCCAGAGTAGTTTAAAAATTGGTTATTGGAACTTCCTCTTCCAGCCATGAACACGAGAACTATACACCACCATCACTGCCAATAAAGAACAGGACGAAAACTACAAAAAAAGAAGACCCAAACAGTTTCAGACATTGGACAACACAGAACTGTTATCTTTGAGAAAAGAAAAACAAATGAGGTGAGTCCTACAACTGCTCAGACTTTTTGCCCACAGGTAATTCCCATACTGCAGCACAATTAGGAAGAGCCTAATCAGTCTAGAATCTCAGTGAGATTGGTGTTTGGGAAGGCCCCACCTGAGACTGGAAAGGAATGATTTTTGAGAAAAGAATAATTACCTGGGAGCTGAAGACTAGCAATTCCCAGAGCTCATCTAGGATGAGCCCAGAATATTTTAATTTATTTTCAACCACAGTGAGAATCATTGTTGAACATAAGAGGTATTATGTAATACACAGAGGAACACGTGTTAGAAGTATAGCTAAATTAGTCAGAAAGTAAAGGCTACTAGAGACTTATTCTAAAATAGATTAAAAACAAATTCAAAACAAGTTAATTTGTAATAACTGCCTGCCAGGAAAAGTCCAACCCTCTTCAAAGGAAAACAAAAAAATCCAGCAATCAACAACATAAAAGCACAAAACCAACATCCAATAAAAACAAAGCAGAAAAACGTGACCCAAAACTGGGGGGGGGGGGGGTCAGTCAATAGAAACAGATCTAGAGCTGATGGCATTAGCAAAGAACATTCAAACCACTGTTAAAATATGTCACATGCTCAAAGATAATAAAGGAAAATATGAATATGATGAGAAATAGAAAATTTTAAAAACACATGGAATGGTGGCTCCATGACAGGAGAGGCAAGTCAAGAAAACTCAGGCTACTGCTCCCTCTCCACCAACCATTCAGCTCCTAAAACAGGGATGTCTTTCAGAGACAATGTCCCACACCCAGCTCCAGAGTCCTTTTGAGATTTTGCCTGGGAAAGTTTAGCTAAGGGAAAGTTCTTAATCTGTTCCCAACGGAATTGACTCCATATGCAAAGAGAGCAAGGTGAAATTCAAGATGAATGGCACTCTCAAAAACACAGAAGGCTGTAGTAAAAGGCAATTGGATGGAGGCTGCAGATTCAATTAGTTTGCAGGAGGGAACTGGGGAAAGAGGCAACTGGAGGGGCCCTCCTAGGGTCAGAACAAATATCAGACACTGACTTCTTGGAACCATTCCTTCCTTAGAACACAAATTTGGTTGGTTTAGTCTCAAGAGCAATTAATGTCCCAGAGCAACTGTGAAAGCCAAGTTCAGAGTTGCCCTAAGACCCAGCAAACCTGCTACTCAGGATGTACCCAGAAGATGTAAAATCAAGGACATGAACAGACACTGCATTGCTGATGTTCACAGAAACATCACTCACAATTGCCAAAAGATGGAAACAACCCAATTGTCCACTAACACACGAATGCACAAACAAAATGTGGTATACACAAACGATGGAACATTATTCAGAAGTGAGCAATGAAGTCCTGAAACACATAACAACATGGATGAACCCGAAGGACACCATGTTTAGCAAAATAAGTCATACACAAAAGGACAAACACCACATGATCTTACTGATATGAATTAAATATAATATGTAAACTCATAGTCTATAGCATTGGTTGCTTAATATGTGCAGAATCTAACTAGGATGAACTTAAACATTTGTAAATGTATGGGGTGATGGAAGCACATTGTGAGAATAAATAACGGTGCTGAATTGTGTGTGAATGTTGAACTGTTCAAAACTATTGAACTGCAACCCAGTAGGTCTTGATTCCTGAAGATTCTTGCATAACTGTGTAGCTTACATGGTGTGGCTGTATGATTATGAAATTATGTCACCAGAAAGAAAGTTGGATGTTAAAACATGGGAATGTATGACACAGTGAATCTTGTGGTGGACAACATCTGTGATTAACTGTACAAATAGAACAAATTCTTTCAAGAACTGGAGCAAATGTACAACACTATTACATGGAGTTAGCAGAAGGGTATATGGGAAAAATGTGCCTACCGCAAACTATGGACTATAGTTAGTGGTATTTTAAGAGTCTTTCATCATCAATAACAAATGTACCAACCAATACTATGGGTCAATAATAGGGGTATGGGGGGATTTTGGTTTTCTTTTTTTTTTTTTTTATCTTTTATTTCTTTTCTGGAGTAATAAAAATGCTCCAAAATCAATCATGAGATTGTATGCACAACCATGCAATGCCACTGTGAGCCAGTGACTGCACACCGAATTCATATGGGCTGCAGGGCACATAAATACATGTCAACAAAACTACATCAAATAAAAACATAGGAAAAGATTCTCAGCTTCACTAGCTACTAGGGAAATGTTGAAAAAAATAAAGCCGTCAGTAGCAACAAGAGTTTAACAGCTAGATAGTCAAAGAATGAGAGGAAGAGAACCCAACCACTGTAATCCCAGGGTGACTACGGGCATAACCAAAGCGGCACATTCCTGCAGAGGGGAGGTGGGATGTGAGGGTGGCAGCAGATAGCTGTCACCAAAATAATCCAGCCAATAAACAAGAAAATAACAATAAGGAGCCCTGGAAGTGGGAGGAAAAATACCCAAAGTTACTACAATATATTATCTAAAACATCCAGTTTTCAATAAAAAATTAGGAGGCATGCAAAGAATCATGAAGGTCTGACCCTACAGTGGAAAAAAAAACACCAGGCAACATGAATTTCCTGTGAGAGCAACCAAATGTTGGATGTAACAGAAAAAGATTTCAACAAAAGAAGTGAAGGAAGGTATAAAGACAACATCACATCAAATAAAGAATATCAACAAAGGGAAAGAAATTATTTAAAAACATGGAAATTCTGGGGTTGAAAAGTACAATACCTGAAATGAAGCATTCACTAGAGGGGGTTTGATAGATTTGAATTAACAGAAGAAAGAACTGGTAAACTTGAAGACAGAGCAATAGAAATTATGCAAACCAAAGAACAAAGAGGAAAAAAGAAAAATGAACAGAGCCTCAGAGAAAAGTGGTATCATTAAGTGCACCAATGTATGTATGATGGGAGTACTAAAAAGAGAGGACAAAGGAGTAGAAAAAAAAATTCCAAGAAATAATGGCCAAAAACTTCAATTTATTTAAAAGATTGATCTCCAAAAGCAAAAACAATGTATACTTTAGAGCTCATAACTGAAATAAAAATCAAATTATGACAACAGCATAAAGGCCAAGGATGGGATAAATGGAACATGTTATAAGGTTCTAATGCTATACAGGAAGTGAAAGATGCACACTGCAACTCTAGAGTAACCACCAAGAAGTATAGTTAATAAGTCAATAGCGGATCAAAAGGGAGAAGTGAAATGAAACAGCAAAGTTTCAGTGGCTGAGAGATTTCAAATGGAGTTGAGAGGTCACTCTGGAGGGCATTCTTATGCGCTATATAGATATCTCTTTCTAGTTTTTAGTGTATTGGAATAGCTAGAAGGAAATAACTGAAACTGTTGAACTGCAACCCAGTAACCTTGATTCTTGAAGACGATTGCATAACTATGTAGAGCTTACATGGTGTGACTGTGTGATTATGAAAACCTCGTGGTTCACACTCCCATTGTCCAGTGTATGGACAGAGGAGTAGAGAAATGGGGACAAAAACTAAATCAAAAATAGGGTGGGATGGGGTGATGGAATGTTTTGGTTGTTTTCTTTTCTTTTCACTTTTATTTTATTTTTTATTCTTTGGAGTAATAAAAAGGTTCAAAAGTTGATTCTGATGATGAATGCACAACTACATGATAGTACTATGAATGGGTTGATTGTACACTGTGGATGGCTATAGGGTATGTGAATATATTTCAATAAAGCTGTATTTAAAAAATAAGTCATTAGTGGAGATAAAAGTCATAAAAATACTTGGTTAATCCAACGGAAAGCAGGAAAAGAAAAAACAAAACAAAACAGTGCAAAGAATAAATGGCACAAATGAAAAAAACTAACAGCAAGATGGTAGATTTGATCTCAACATTCCGATTAAAAGGCAAAATTGGTCATGTTGGATTAAAAAAAAAGCAAAACTATAGCTGCCTACAAGAAACACACCTTAAAGACACAGATAGGCTAAAAGTAAAAGATGGAAAAGAACATACTAGGTTAATATTAATCCAAAGAAAACCAAAGTGGTTAATGTTAATTTCAGACAGAATATACTTCCAATTTTATAACAAAGAATATTTTCAGGGGGAAAGGATATTTTATAATAATCAAAAGGGCAAGTCATCAAGTCTTACATGTCCTAAATATGTAAGCAACACTTTATAAGGGAGCTTCAAAATACATGAAGGAAAACCTGATAAAACTGAAAAGAGATAGACAAATTCACAATTTTTAAGTGAAGATTTCAACATTCCTCTCTTTCTATTTGGTGGAACAAGTAAATTATATGGAAGCCCTGAATAACACCAACAAACAACTCAAACTGACATTTTTCAGAACAGTCCATCAAACACAGCAGAATACATCTTCTTTTCAGGCACACAGGTAATATTCACCAAGATAGACAATACTCTGGGCCACAGAACAAGTCTCAATAAGTTTAAAAAGACCGAAACCAGAGAAAATATGTTCTCTGATGAAAGAGAACTAGGAATTATTAACAGAAAGGTATTTGGAAACTCTCCATATAATTTTTAGAAATTAAAAAGATATCTAAATAACCCATGGGCTAAAGATTAAATCATAACAGGAATTCGAAAATATTTTGGTCTAATTGAAAACACAACATATTAAAATTTCTGGGATGAAAATAACACGGCAATTGGAGGAAAATTTATTGCAGTAAATGCTTATATTAGGAAACAAGGTCTTGAAAAATCTGTTTCTATTTTAAGAAACCAGAAAATGAAGAGCAAATAAAAGCCACAGTAAACAGGAAAAGAAAAAAAAAAAGATTCTGAAAAAAAAACAAGAAAATAGAAAATGAACAGACAATCCATGAAAGGAAAAATTTGCTCTTTGAAAAGATAAATTGAGCAACCTCTGGCCAGATGGCTAATACCTACCTCATAAAGCAGCTGTGAAGATTAAATGAATTAATACATGTAAAGTGATTAGCAAAAAGCCTGCTGGCAAATGAGGGTTCTGCACAGCTGGGGGGCACAGAAAGAGCGGTCTGGATGCCTGCGAAGCCGGGGAAACCCGCCTGAGGGTGAGGGCTGGACCGCCGGGATCCCAAACCCATTCAGTCACTGGCTGTGCAGCCCTGGGGAAGTTAATGAACCTCTCTGGGCTCTGCCCGCCCGGGTTCGTCCTTCTCAAGTTCCTGTGGTCCCCCACTCCCCGCCACGAGGGTGCCCCACCTGGCAGTCCACCACCTCGGTCAAGTCCAGGCAGACGGACGGCGCCTCCAGCAGACAGCACAGGAAGAAGGCCGTGTCGAAGCGGCGGCCGCCGGTTCGCGCGAAGGGCGTGAGCCAGGCGCTCCAGTCATGCAGCGCCCAGATGTCGGGCGTGCAGTCCAGGTGCGCGCACAGGTGTAGGAAGTGGCGAGGGTCGCTGCGGACGCGGGCGCGCCAGTCGGCCAGGCCGGGAGGCGGCTCCAGCGCGCGGCCCGGCTCTGGCCGGGGCCCGGGGGCCGGGAGGGCTCCGCGGGGCCGCAGCAGCAGCACGCCCGCCTCCTCGAAGGTCTCGCGGATGGCGCAGATGCGGAAGGCCACGTCATCTGGCAGCGCCCCAGGGGCCCCGCCGGCGGCGTCGGGGCTGGGGTCTGGCAGCGAGGGAAAGGCTGCGCGCGGGGGCGGCGCGGGGCCCAGGCCGAAGCGGGGCGGCCTGTGGTGCGGCTCGAAGAGGCCCCGCCAGTCGGCCGAGCGATCGGCCGCTTCCAGTATGCCGCCCGGGAAGACGTGCGCGCCCGGCAGGAAGCCCTGGTGCGGGGAGCGCCGCAGCAGCAGCAGCCGGAAGCCCGCGGCCGGCGGCGACGGGGTGGCGGGGCCCGGGCGCGCCCAGCCGGCCGCCAGCACCATAGTGGCCGCCCGTCGCCAGCTGCTGGGGCCCGGCCGCAAGGGGACGCTCATGGCGGCGGCGCGCGGCTCCTCGCCTCTCGGTTCTGGCGCGGCAGGAGCTCTCGGACACGCAGATCCCAGCGACCCCGGCGGCCTTCCCGGCCTCTGCGACCGAGGGCCTAACCTCGGCGGACCTACTGCGGGCGAGACGCGCACGCGGCGCTCGCTCGGCGATCTTGGGTCGTTCTGCCTTGGTCCGCGCCCTCGGGTAAGGGGGCGTGGCGCGGGTGCGGACTGGCACTGCTTGGGGTGTCCCGGGCCGTCCTGGTAACTCTCGCGGGACAAGGGCGAGGCGGGCCGCGTCGCGCCCACTCGGGAAGGTGACTGCGAGCAGGAATGCTTCCTCGCGCACCTGACCTTCGTGTGAAAATAGGTTCCACGCGCAGTTGTCCGAGTTGTGCAGGCCCACGTGAACCTGCCCATGTGAAACTGATGGATAAACCGGGCGCCAAATCATATATTTCCCACTGCACAGAGTGTGAAAGTTTCTCCTTGAATTCCTGTCCCCGGAAATGTGCTGTGCATATGCAGAAAATCTATAAGGAAATACTTAGAAATGAAAATATTTGTTAAGGCGGTGGGATTCTGGGCACCGGAAAATACCAGGAAGTGGGGATCATTGGTGGGCAGTGGATAAATAAGATGAAACCAGCTAAGCACTAGAAGAATGAGTTAAACAAAATTCACCTATGAATAACCAGCAGCACCCTGTGAAATCGCCAGGTAGAAATTACTTCTCAAAATGTTCATTTTAAAAATTGTTGTTTGAAAAATGTATGCATTCCATTTGTTTACTTTCTTAAAATGTATGCCATTCTGGAAAAGGAAATAATATAAAGACAGAAATCAAAGGAATGGTTGCAAGAGGCTGGGGTGGAAGGAATGGAGGGACTATTATAGAAAAGGCATGGAGACCTTTTTTGGGGGTGATGGAAATATTTGCCATCTTGCATGTAGTGACCATTAGGTGATTGCATATATTTGTCAAAACTCAAAACTACACTTAAAGGTGAATTTTAATTATAACTTGTTATACCTCAATAACTTTGACTTTAAAGATGTATGGATTCCAATTTATACATCAGTGTGAATTTCCCTCTGTAACCTAGAAATTTTTATTATGTACCTTCTCTTATTTTGTCAGGTATGTCTAACTTTAACCTTCAAATTGCTTTTCAGCAAATTTTATCTTTTATAGAAAGATAAATGTTTTCATGTATATTTCTCTTTCCCAACCATACAGTTTTTGGAACTTACAGAATAGTACAATAAATTATAACAGTGGCCCTTTGTCAGGGAAAAGTATTATCCCAATATCCTTACAAAGTATAGGCTATATTACTCCTAAAGTACAGATAAAGACATTGAGGTAGGAGAAATTAAGGAACTTCTTCAATGAGATATGATCTGAATCCATATGTACCTGATTCTATAGTCCAGGCTCTTAACCTCTATACTATTATGTCTTGATACTGTGTGTGGGAATTAGATTAAGTTTAGCTTTCACACAGGGTGGGGGCAGTTTGGGGGTTGGCAGAGGGTTAAGAAGCCAAGCCGTAATTGGAGGCTGGTCCTCCTGTTTATCTGCCCACTATCCTTGCAAGGGGGTGGAGGTTCTTAAAATAGCTTCATAACTTGTTACCAAACTAGCTCAGACTGGCTCTGCAGTTAAAGAACAAGGGCAAGAGGCCTGGGCATAACAATTATAGTTAGGGGTGGAGACTTGTTTCAAATGTTCCTTGTTTCAAATGTTTCAAGTTCCCCAGGGAGGCTTATTTTGAATATTTCAAATTTGCCCTGGCTGCATGTTTCAAATTTGGGGGGGTTGCTAGTTAGGCCTGTGGAATAGAATGTAACCTGTGAAGTATCCAGCCACTGGAGAAACAGGGGAGGGTCTTGCAGTTAGGTGTAGGGAATAAATAATGATGGGTCCATCCCCCACATTCTGGTTGCGGTCAGTTCTTTCTCACATATGTCCTTTTAATCCCCCCAGGTTAATATTCCAAAAGTGTTTTGCTTTGCCTTTTTTTTTTTTTTTTTGAGAAGGTTCTGAAATACTAATATTATATTTATTATTAGAGACACTGACTGTAACAGTTTCTGGATGACAGTAACACTTTCTGGATGACAAAAGCATTCAAATTTTTATTGTAAAAACAGTATAACAACATTAAATACAAATATTGAAAAAACAGCATAATTCATATTTTGATTTCTAAATACTTCCTTGTAGATCTTTTCCATATGCATAACATTCATAAAAGTAGGGTGTAATCAACTTTGCTTTCTGACAGTATATTAAAAAGACTCTAAAATCATTTGCCATCTGGTTCTCTCATTTGATTTATTTACATTGGTCACATAAGTCTAAAGCTTTTAAAATTCTAAAACTTAAAAACCAAGGGACCACAATGCCCAAGGTCTTCATAGTACTGCAGTGAAAACGGAATTTGTGGAATGAGGTGGGAAATAACTAAAGAAAGACAGGAACATTTTTCAAGAATCCATCTTATGGACGCAGAGCTGTAACATCTACCCTGGTCACTTCTTGAGAAGCAGAAGAAATGGTATTTGAAATATGACTTTGATGTCTGCTGACCATGGCCAAAGATTCTTCACGTGGAACCCTACTATTCTACCAGGGTTCTTCTTTCATTAAAAGAAGAGTCTAATTGTATTGTGGAAAAGCAGCTGGAAATTTATAATCCTGAAGTGTTTCTGAACATCACTGTAAGTAGTGATATTCTGTGAAGGGTAAATGTCCATGAAGAATGTCCATGAAAAAGTAATACTAAGAATATTTTTTGAAAATCACAGTAGTTAATAGCCAAATCATTTGAGGATGACTTTTCCCATTGTTTTAAATGCTGCATATTATCTTTAATTTTTTTTACTTATTAATAAACATTTTAGTTAGAAGCAGCATTCAAATAGCAACCACGAAGCTTTTAGCTCCACTTTGGATCTGGTTTCACATACAAAAACACCCCTGTGCTGAGCTCAAGGCCCCTGATATCACGCAACTAATGCAGTAACAATTCTGAGGTCACCATGTTGTTGACAATACAGTTCTCCTAGGCTCCATGACAAATGACAGTTTTGTACCTGCAGTTTCCCAGAATCAGTTTAGGTGGCCTTATTGCTGGGTTAAAGAGTGTTTTAATAAACACTGGGCTTTTAAAATAAATACAAGGACTTGTACAAAGAGTTCCTTGAAATTTGAATTCCTAGCCTAATTTAAACACTGTAAATAAATAGCATTTGCACAAATTTACTTCTAAGACCCGCTAATTCTGATGTGGAAAAAAAATCACAGTAAGCTTAGACAAGTCTCAGTTTTAAAATTAATGTGGAATTTTGCCAGCAATTTTTAGTCAATAAGCCCCCAAAACTGTGAGTCCATTTCAATAGGCACCAAAACAAATAACCCCCACCCACCCAAGAAAAGAACCTTTCTTGTTTAACTACATTGTTAAGTGTTTTAAGTGATAAAAGGATTTTTTTTTTTAGTATGTCAGTCAGGGCCCCCAATTTCACTAATGAGGGAAGTGAGGCACAGGGAGGCCAATGACTTGGTTGAGGTACCTGGAGCGAGGCAGAGCCCCCCAGCCCAGTTGTCAGGACTTCAGGAAGAGGCAAGGGAATGCAGAAGCCGTCCTACAACACAGTGTTTGCCAGGCTGACACAGGCTGGCACCCTTAAAAAGCATTCATTACAGAACAGAAAACTACGTTCTGAAAAGGAACCAAGTAGCTAAAAATGGAACAGTGTGAACACTGAAAAGGGAAATGCAGCATAATCAGGGTCTTCATGCAAACCACAACTCTCTTTAACCCAAACTACTTTTTAGTCATTCGGCATCACACATCTTTTATGTTGCTCACTGTAAACCTGAGGTAAATCACAAAGTTGACACTTATTTACCAAAAATATTTTGCCCTTGTGGCATTTGAAAGCCTCAGTTAATTTAGAACACATAAAAAGGAATTTGCCAGGTATTTCTTGTTCCCACAAACAAAAAGCATTTAATTTGTGGAAATAAAGCTCTGTCCTTTAACTTGGATTTTAATTTGGGAAAAATGAATTTTATCTCCCATAGAATTAACACTGACCTCATGTGTATCTTACATTAAACATTTTGAATTTTTATTGTTTTATCTATTACTTGTGTCCTGATACAAGATCATACGAAATTTTTTTAGAAAATTAATGACTTCACTATCAGTTGACTCAGGCTTCTATCAGAGTTCTCTTGAATTACATGTAGAAATGAGAGCAGAGACTAGAGAACAGCATATTGCATGCGGCAGAAAGCATTTTGGTTGTGTTAGATGGAAGTTCTATTAGGCTATGTTATAACTCTAACCAATGCCAAATATTCCTAATTTTTAACATTTCAAAATCAAAGAGCTGTGTAGGTTAACAGACCCACAGGATGAATATATTTACTATAATACAGCTTTTTTTTTTTTGGTAATATTTTATCAGGGATTTCAGTGAGCAGAGAACCCTCAGAATCGAGTACACATCTGATTGCACATAGAATTAAATACCCAACAATCTGCTGAGTGGATGGCAAGAGTGACAGCAAAGAAATTCGTTTGTCCCAATTGCTCTCAATGGATTACACTTCTGATGGGTTGTCTCTTTAATAGGGTCGGCTGCTGAATGGTATTTCTCATGAACCAAAGCTCCTTGATAAGAACAGAGGGTCACAGTCTTAGAAACAGCAGAATACCTTTAGGACTTGGTTTTAGGGGTATTTTACAACTCTGGGTCACATAATCCTTCAGCTTCTTTATCAGTTGAAGACCTTGTGGGTCTTTTAGCTGCTGTTTATCTGTATTCCTTGGCCCTCTGAGCTGAGGGCGCCAAGGTCCCTTGTGAAAAACTGCTAATTCCCTTCTACTGTCCCCCTTTCTCCCTTCAGTGATAAAAAGAAAGAAAGAAAAAAAATCCTTGTCAGTTTTCAGCCAAACCAAAGTCTCCGTTTCCCAGCCTTACTTCTCCAAGACTGCCACAGAGCTCTCGCTCCCAGCAGACCACAAGGTGGGAGGCGGTAGCATCGCTCAGGCCAATTCCAGCCTTAGACCAGGTGTTTCCCACATTTCCTTATTTACTGATCAAAAGATGCAGGAGCTATTTACCCTCTTCCACCTACACCTGAGGTTCCAGTAGTTCTCACTCTGACCTACTGCCTTCAAGAAGATAGAGTTATAAAAATAGATGCAGATATATATTTAGTAGTATATATATATGTAAATATGTAATGACTTTTTTAAAAATGTAATGAATTTTAAAAATAGATGCAGATGTGTATTTAGTAATATATATATATGTGTGTGTATATATATATGTAATGACCACACTGTTTGATGCTTAGGCAAGTATGAATTTGTAGCCAAATGTCCCTTTATTAAAAAACACACACACACACACAAAAACCCCAGCTGTGATGGTAAATGGTGTGGTTATGTGATTTTTCTCTCAAATGATCACTATTTTCAAAAAAGCTTCTTAAATTCCAAGATAAAGCTGTTAGACTTAGCCCAGTCTCAGAGCTGCTTGGCTCAAAACATCTATGAGCCAGCAATGCCACCCCCACCTTCTCAGAGGGCAGTGGGGGCAGGGGGTGAGGGAGTGGGGAGGGGAGGTCCCTGAGCTGTGCAGCAACCTCCAACGCTAGCTCTCCTACTGGTCAGCAAGCAAATTCCAAGTGAAGGATAGGATTAAAGGCTCCAAAGAGGATTCCCCAGCCGTCCCTAGAAGAGGATCAAACAATCTAGTCTGGTACTGGAACAAAAATAAGCCCCACTGATGGAGAAAGTGCCTGTTTATATATCATGTGGACTTTCCCAAAGCCTCCCCGTCACCAGAGCTGTCTGGGGAAACCCTCTTCAGCAAGCATGTGCAATGGACCCAAGCCGGTGACAGCAGTTTCAATCGACACTCTCTGGTTTCCTAAATAGCGTCAGATCCTGCACACCAGCAGGACGTCACTATCCCAACCTCTTCTAGCTGCTTTTTGTGACTAATGGATAGTGTGCCAAGATGCACAGTAGTATCCTATACAGAAAACACTGCATGAACTTCTATTTGCACATCCCCTAAGCTTAGGCCCCAAAGGATTAAGGTAATAAAAACTGCCTACATCTTATTGCAATTTGTTGCTTGTGCAGGAAACCAAACAATCCCGTTTTCACAGTTCATTCCACCTCAATCCCTTTACAAACTGCCCTGTGTGGAGGGTGGGAGTCGCCGGCTGGGGTGAGGGCACCAAGCTCAGACCCGGCGTAAACACGCCCCAGCAGCACACGCAGTAATCTATTATCTCAGAGGGATCTGGGGTCAATGTAGACTCTTCTATTAATAGGGGTTAAAGCTCCTGCAGACCTTAGCTGTAATGCCCTGACGGCCAGCGCAAAGTTAACTCTTTCCGAGCCTGCTTGAAGAAGCCATGCCCTGCATAGGCAGACGTGTGTTTGGAATGTACAATGTACACGCACGTACACACACGTGGTTTTAGAACAGTTTCCCCTAACCCTGCCAGGCCACTTAGTCACCCGGAGTCTCGGCGGTGGGACTCGTTCCCAGAGGGGTGACCCAGGGAAAAGGGCTGTGGTGGCGGGCAGCCGTCGGTCAGGTCAGCTTCGCCACGCACACGGCCAGGGCCACAGCCGCCAACAGCACGGCACTGAAAACGGTGGCGGCCAGAGCTCTGCTCTGGTCGCAGGGCCCGGAACGCTGCTCCACCGACATGCCGCTGGCCGAGGAAGCACCGGCGCTAGCACCTGACAGGAGCTCGGCGCCCGCGGCCTGTCGGGCCTGCACCGTCCAGCGGGGCACGTTGACCTTCATCTCCATGTCGTGGATCATCTCGCCCATCTGAAGGATCTCTTGTTCCAGCTCGCCCAGGTCGGCCCCGTCGAAGTCGCTATCCGCCTCGCGCTGCAGGCTGCAGGCGCTCAGAGCGCGCGCAGCCACCCCCGCCGCGCCACCTGCCACGCCAGTGCACACCAGCGGCCGCCGCGGTGCGTGCAGCGGGAACTCGGCTCCCAGCTCCAGCGCGCGCCGCATGTCGGCCTCCAGCAGGTCTAGGCACCCGGAGAAGGCCACCCAGAGGCGTTCGAACTCGGCCAGCTCCTCGGCTCCCAAACTTCGGTCGCGCAGCGCGGCTGTGAGCTGGGCACGAGTGGCCACCGCCAGCACCTGCGACTGTTGGAGTGTCTTCCGCAGCTCCTCCCGCAGGTTCTGCGAGTCCGCCGAACCGCCGACGGTCAGTACCAGGTGGTGATAGCAGGCGGTAGTCTTGTTAAGCGCGTCCAGCAGCGCCTTGCACTCCTCCCTCGCCATGGCAGAGCGGTCCGGCCGGAATGGCAGTCCGCGCGCCTCTCGGCCTCACGCCCTCAGAGACGTGACGCCAGCCCGGACGCCAGCCCCGATCCGGGTGGCCCGCGCGCTCCTCATCACCCAAGAGTAGGCTGAGCCTGCGACGGGCGCCTCTGCAGGGCAGGCGCGGAAAGGAGCCCGGTTAACTGTCTGCTGTGCGCTCGTCCATCTTCTCCAGGCACGCTCCGAGTCACGCGACGGGTTTTTGCCTGTCCCTCGTATCCGCGGTGGCCCCCATGTCCTCCGGTGCCGACGCCAGGGGAAGCAGGCCGCCGAGGCTCGCGCTCCGCCTTAGCTGCTGCCAAGGACGGCCAGGACGGATTTCCCTGGAGCCGCCCATTCCCGCCTGCCCGCGCCCTGTGCTTTCACCCCCCGAGACCAGGGATAGGCGGGGCCCTGCAAGGGGCAGTCACGTGAGGGTCCCGCATCTCCCTCTCCCCCGCACCCTTTTTCAGCTCTGGAATGTTAGCGCTCGGCCGATCCAACTTTCCACTATTTTACATAAAGAGCACCTGAGGCCCAAGATAAAAGGGGACCTAGGTTACGCGGAGTCCCTGCAAGTGAGGAGAGGAGAACCGAGAGACAGGGAATGGTGTGACTCGCAGGACTGGGCACCTCCGTCTCCAAGGTGGGCAGTGAGGAGCGAGCCGCGGGCCGGGACGCCTCCCGGGTCAGGCTGCCCTTCCGTCTGCCAGTCCAGCCCCCTTTCCAGCGACCCCGCTCGGACCCCACCCCTGGTGTCAGCCCTGCTCTCGGCCCCGCCCGCTCCCGTTCCGGGCACGCGCAGTCGGCGGCTCTGGGCGGGGCCGCGGGAGCAGGAAGCGCTGGGCACCGCCTGAGCCCCACCCCCGGTTGTACCCGACTCCATGATGGCTCTGCGCACCCGTCACTCTGAGGAGCGACGGCCCCTCATTGGGCCGACCGGAGGCCGGGGGCGGGGATCCGCCCAACGGCGGAGTAAGGGGGCGGGAGGCGGAGCGGAGCTGCCGCGCAGGGTGGGTATGCACCGAGGTCCGAGCTGAGGGCCCCGAGGTGCCGACGCCACTCCAGCATGGACAGGGAGTGAGGCTATGTAGCCTTTCTAAGTAAGTGTCCTCGCGTTTGTCTCCGTGCGCGCCTCCCCTCCCGCTGGACTGCTGCGGCTCGGGGCGGGGGTGGCGGGGCTGGCCCCGGAGCGGGGAGGGGGAGGGGCTCCCCTCGCGCCCCTCCCCAGCCGGCGCCCCGCGGCGTCCGTGCCGTGCCTGTGCCTGGGCTAGGGGCCCCTTCCGGTCCCCGGAGGCCCGGGCCCTCGCTGAGGGGGCTGCTCCTCCTCTCGCGGTCGGTCTGCAGCCGGGCCCCAGTGTCCGGGGGGGGGGCGCGAGGAATGCGCCCTCTGACCCTCTGGGTTTCAGGAAGGCCCGGCGGTCGGGATCCGGGACGCTCAGCCCTGGGGGCATGGGCGGGCCGTCGCTCCGGGGCTGAGTCGCCTCGGCAGATGCCGGCGGCAAGGCCCGGAGGGTGCAGGCGTGGGGTGGGCGGTGGGTGGGGGCGTTGTGTTGTGGCCCCTGGAGAGACCTGGGGTTGGGGGAGGGGTGGGAGACCCTGACTGCTTCTCCCCGGTCGCGGTTTGTGAGCCGGTGGGAACCCGCGCGAACGTTCCTCTTGTTTCTGGGTAACGATTACTCCGGGAAAACTCTTAAGCACCGAGAGGTCCTCCTGACTCCACGTCTCTTCACTTCTTTTCGTTGAAAATAGATGAGTTAGAGGCGCGCGAGTTAGGCGATGTCCCTCCGGCCGCCCCTCGAGTTGCAGGGGACCTGGGTGCTCGTGGCCTGCCGCGGGTCGCGGGAGTTGGTGCATCTCCATTAAGAATTTAGGACATTAAGAGAATGAGAGGCCCCCTAGGATCTGCTCGGTTGCGCTCTAGCTGAGATTTTCTGTTTGTGGGTTTCGTGGAGAGAGACCCCCATTTTGACCCCCTAGAGAAGAGCAGTGGGTATTAGCGTTTGGAGATCTGCCTCGCGGGGCGTGGTGTTGAGGGATTGGGGAGTGTGCAGGTCACTGGCTAATGGACGGGTGCTCCGCGCTATGGACCGTGACCACTCTCTGCAGAGAAGGGTCACAGCACCACCACCCCCCCAGGACCCACTGGAGTTTTGACAGGATTAGGAGTTTGGGGAACAGAGATGGTGGAATGAGGGAGAACCCATCTCTTTTGGGAGCTTTGGGGGCAGCAGAGGGAGAGGAGGCTGCAGAGGTGGCAGGGCCCCCAACGCCAAGCCCAGGAATTCAGAGTTCTTCTTGTAGATAGTGAAGGGGAGACCCTGAAGAATGCTGCCCAGATTTTAGTGCTATGTGTGGGGTGGACAGGTTTGGGTGAGATCCAGGAGGCAGAGTGTGTGGCCTTGGAGGGGGAGGTGCTGATACTTCTGACCAGACTAGGATCAGGAACGTGGTTGGGGCTTTGAGGACTTAGGTTCCCAGCGGATGCCTTGGGTGAGCTCCTGAGGACCTTGGTTTGCCCCCTGCAATAATCCTCTCTGGCGTTACCGCAGGAGCGAGCAGTGGTGCCTGCAGAGGGCTGGGCAGGTCTTGTTGGTTTCTCGTTGTGGGTTCTCGTTGTGGGTATTGGTCTGTGTTGTCCTGAGGAATTGTGCTGGTAGGTCTTTGTTATCGACCTGTCTGTTGGCTGTTCAGTGTTTCCATGGCATCTGCCCTGAGATGGCCCTCCCTGTGGTTTATGAGTTGCCAGCATTAGCTTGGTATCTGATAATCTCATCTTCTCGTAGAGAACCAGGGGAGTGAACATCAGAGACCATGTGATGGTAAGATACCAAACCTAGAAGGGATTCAGACTTGAAGAATCTGACCCGATGTGTCCTGAAGTTGCCTCTCTGTCTGAGAGACACGGGAAGTGGCCCTCCAAGCCCCTGCCCCATATACTGGCAGTACCAGTGCACGGTGGCCATACTTGCCTGCTGCAGGAGCAGGTGCTGGAATGGCGTTCTGAGGGACAGCTGTGCACCTCCAAACTTTCCTCTTCCCTTCATACCCATACTCCCCTTCTGGTTCAGGGGATGGGGTGGGACTGTCTCTCGCTCTCTGACCCTCCACATTTCAGGTGTCACTGTGTTTGGCCAGCTCTGGACACTCACTCCTCGAACTCCCCAGTTTGTTTTGGTTTCTAATTCTTTGTGCCTGCTTGGCCATTGCCCTGGACCAGCCCCACTCTCCTCTCTGAGTATGGGCAGTGGATTTCCAGCCCCTTCAGTCGGAGCCTGAACTTCCTCAAACACCCCACTCTATTTTTGTTCAAGTGGGTGAGCAGTTATTGCATGCTTACAGTGAGCCAGGCCCAGGGCTGGATGCCTCGGTGAGAGGCGTAGAGAAAAATACGGATAAGATCCAGCCTTTGACAGATGTTACAGACCAGAAGGACACAAGTGACTGCAATATCATATATTACCTCATCAGCTTGCTTCCATTTAGTATTGAACATAGACGGATAGAAAGTTTTCCTCTTTATCCTTTTCCTTCTGAGTCACAAATTAAAGCAAGTGGAGAACATTGCTTACCAGTTGGAAAGCTGCTTGGTCTGTCCCTGGTCAGTGCCTGTGGTCGGGGCCTCAGAAGGGCAGGAGCAGCCACAGTGAGTGAGATTTGGCCACTGTGCCGGCCTCTGTTGAGCCGGGCTGCACGCTGTCACCAGATGGTTCCTGACACCAGACTCATCCGGGCAGTTCAACACCACAAAACCACGAGTACGTGTGCACTGCCTCCTGAAATGCTGATGTGAGTGGGAGGACCCACGTAGCTCTTCTGTTCCTAGGGTAACTTCAGGTAATGCATGCTCAGGGGTATTTGGTATCTCCAGCTCCACTGGATTCTTTGTAAATTATCCCATCAGTTGAACTCAGGCAGAGGTGGACTTTTTTTTTTTTTTTTAAGGAGATTTATAAGAGGATCCTCTCATCTTACCATTTCTCCAAGGAAAAGTCAGTTTACTTTGTTTTTTACCTTAAAATGTAGGATTAATTCTTGCAACAAGTTAACTTGTCAGGGTATTAAATTGTTTTAAATATTTGTGTAAGAACTCAACAGTGGTGTTAAGCACTACATTGTGTGTGATTGTTACATGATTTTTATCCTAGGGCAGAAAGGTTGAGAACAGTGCTGGACAGAGCTCTGTGACTCCCCTATTCCTGGATGGCTTGGCAATAGGTAACAGCAAGCTCTGTCCCTTTCACCAGCAATGCTTGCCAAGAGTCTTGTGTGTTTACATTGTTTGTGTACTTGACCTGAATGGATTGATGGAGCATTTAGGGACCAACCTTGCTACTGTCCGGTTCTGACCTGCTCTGCTTGGGTTCTTATTACTTCCCTGGACTCATCTCCTCTAGTCAGAAAAGTTGACCCCTGGGACCTTTGCGTCCCTGCAGAACCTGTTCCTGCTTGCTGAATCTCTGCTCCTGCTTTGCCAGGGATGCCTCCTCGTCCCCCCTCCCTGCTACTCCCTCCCAGCTGGTCTATACCTCCCCCAACCTGTGGCTCTTTGGGTTTGTTTTTACTTCTCCGGTGCACGTTCCTTGCCTTCTGGCTAGGTTGTTAGGTCCTCCATCAAAGCCCACCCTTGTCCCCTCCACCTTGGGGGCAGAGGGTGGTGGTGTACTGCCAGCATCTCCTCAGGGGACCTGAAGAAGGAGTGTCTCTTTCCAGCTTCAGTCTGACCATATCACATGTCTCCTGTGGTTTTAGCTCAAAGCTCTTTACTTTTGCTCTCTGCCATGTAAATCACATTACCCAATTGTTCGCGTGGGGACTTACAAAAGGATTATCTGGGCTCCAGTGATAATTGAATTCAACAATTTGAATACCTGTATTGTTGCTGAGATATCCCAGGGGCCCAGGAAGGAATTATTTGCAGCCACTTTCTTGCTAGGCCCTTCTCCCTAAGAGGATTTACTTGGAGCTCAGTAAAGCCCCCAAGGAGGGCCTGCAGGCAAGACAGCTCTGCCTGGGCCCAGGGAATTCAACATGGGGCCAGTGTGACTGTCACAGAGACTTTTCCACTGAGGGATATAAAGTATGGCTCCTGTCCATCCATGGCTCATGAAATAACCCCTTTTCCTTGCATTTTTATTTTACATGATGATCGTAGTGGCTAAACAAATAGGTATTAGAATTAATTCTGACTTCTATGTAACGTTGAGTCAGCCACTTAATCTCTCTGAGCCTCAGTTTCCTCACTTGCAACACGAAGTTAATGTTACCTACTTAAGCATAATTATCGTGAACATTAAAATGGGATGAGGATAAACAGTAACAAATGTACCACACCAATGCTAAGGGTCAGTAATGGGGTTGGGATGTTTTGGGTTTGTTTTTTGTTTTTGGAGTAATGAAAATGTTCTAAAATTGATTGTGGTGATGAATGCACAGCCAGGTGATGATACTGTGAGCCTTTGATTGTATACTTTGGATGGATTATAGGGTATGTGACTGTATCTCAATAAAATTGCATTAAAAAAAAACGGATGGGGATGTTTAACAGCTACCACAGTGCCTGGAGCAAGGATGCTCCGAAATGGTGGCTGTTTTTTTATCATTGGTGGTCAAGGCATAGAATTCCTAATGCACATTTTGTAGATGGGATTAACATGTACAATCAGTTGACTTTAAATAAAGGAGATTATCCTCCATATTATGAATGGGTCTCATCCTATCAGTTGAAGGCCATAAAAGCAAAAAACTGGGGTTTCCTGGAGAAGTCATCTGCCTGAAGACTACAAGTCCTGTCTTGAGTTTCCAGCCCACCAGCCTGCCCTATGGATTTTGGAGTCAAGACTGGAACATTAACTCTTACCGAAATTTCCAGCCTGCTCGCCTGCCTGACAAATCTCAGACTTGTCAGTCCTCAGATAATGTGTGCCAATTCCTTAAAATAAATCTCCTAATCTATTTATACATACATTCTTTTGGTTCTGTTTTTCTGGAGAACTCTGACAGTTTTTGATGTTTTCTCAAGGAGGCATTTTGGAACATTGTTACATAAAATAATGCAGTTTTTCATTCATATTTCATCCATCTGATTGTATCAAGGAGAAGGTTTTATTTGGTACTCTTTAATATTTGCCAGTTTTCACTTTTCAGTGAAGAGGGAGGCCTCAGGCTTGGACTTGGAACCTCAGGCAGGCAATAGTATCTAACTAGGTTTTAAATAACATAAATTATTTTTATAATTTTTAATTTTAAGACTGTTTTCTCTTTATGGCAAATGATGCCATCTTTCCATTTAAAGTAATAAAGAGTTTTGTTTTGTTTTTAAAATAGATTTTAAAAGGGAGTAAGCATTTAAAGGAAAATGCCAAGCACTAACATCATTTATGTACAATTGTGCAGGTTATTCATTGCACAGGGGAGCCTGGCCAAAGGATTGACAAATGGGGCCAATGTCCAGCTGCTTACTAAGCCATGTGTTCTGTCTGGTACAGGGCTGCATCTACTGTGAAGAAGGGAAGCCTTTTTCCGGTTCTCACAAAGGCACTATGTAGGCCAGCAGTAATGGGTGGTACATTGGCATGCATTACAGCAAAAATAGTGAAGGTGGAACATAAGTGATTTTCATGGGAATTCTGTAAGGGCAGGTATTAGTGCTCCCATTTGCACAGACTGAGATGGCAAGTGGGGAGGTGGAATGACATGGACTAAACTCTCATCTCCTTTCCTAGGCACATTTTGCAGACATCTCTCTGATAGGTAGGTGAAACCACACTGATGTGTGATAAGGAGAGCAGGCCAGGAGCCACGGAGGACCACCTTCAATGTGCCAGCCACCTTCTGGTGATTTGAGGTTGTGTGTGCCCCAGAAAAACATACACTTTATCTAATCCATTCCTGTGGGAGTGAGCCCATTGTAGGTAGGATCTTTTAATTATGTTACTTCAGTTAAGGTGTGCCCCAGCCCATTCAGGATAACTCCTATTACTGGAGTTGTTTATAAGGGGAATGAAATTCAGAGAGATAGAGAGAAGGTCATGGTAAGGAAGAAGCTGAATATCAGTGAAACCCAAAAGGGAAGGGAGAGACCATGAGACGATGCCCTGTGCCTTGCCATGTAACAAGCTAAGGACCAAAAATCAGCAGCAGCCAGCCCCAGAACACCACAGTCTTTAGGGGAGAAAGCATTGCCTTGACTTTGGGCTTTTCCTAACCTAAAAACCGTGGCCAAATTCCCATTGTTTAACCCAACTCATTTCATGGTGTTTGCTTGAATAGCCCAGGAAACTAAAACACACCTGTTTACTTTAATGTCCTTGGTTCATTTGTCATTAGCAGCACACAGTGGTTTGCAGACAGCAACATCCTTAAAACAGCTTGTTTCCTAAAGTGAGTTAAACATTGACCTGTAGTCCTCCTTTAACTGTTCACAGACCTCAGCCATAAGTCACATCAGGACAAACAGTTTGGCTTTCTAAAGTCACAGTTCTGGTGGTGGTTTTAAATGTGTTCCACACTGATCCTAATTTTATCTGTACAGTACGACTCTGAGTTAAGCCCATTTGACTTTGGGCTTTAAACTCTTACCTACAATTACCAATTTACAATTAAAAACCTTATTCAAAACAGTAACAAAACCTATACATGATATATAAATAATAAGTCTAATAAAAGTTTTGTGTGGTCTTTATGGGGAAAATTTAATTGGAGGACGTAGAAGAAGACATGGAGATGTTGGAAGTAAAGTAGTGATCTTAGGTTAGTTGTCTTTTTCTTACTCCCTTGTTATGGTCTGTTTGAAATGTTTTTTTTATTGTATGTTTTTTTAAATTTTTTAAATTTATTTTTATTTTTTTATATAGTTGATTAAAAAAAGACTTAATTAAAAAAAATGAAAAAAATACGCAGAGTCTCCTTGAGGAGCTGGTGGGAATGCAGGGGTATTCGCCTGCCCCACCTCCATGGCTGCTAACATGCCCACAGACACAGGGGACTGGTGGTTTGATGGGCTGAGCCCTCTACCACAGGACTTGCCCTTGGGAAGACTGTTGCTGCAAAGGAGAGGCTATGCCTCCCTATAATGGGGCCTAAGAGCCTCCTCCCGAATACCTCTTTGTTGCTCAGATGTGGCCCTCTGTCTCTAGCTAAGCCAACTTGGCAGGTGAAATCACTGCCCTTCCCCCTTCGTGGGATCAGACACCCAGGGGAGTGAATCTCCCTGGCAACGTGGAATATGACTCCCGGGGAGGAATGTAGACCCGGCGTCGTGGGATGGAGAACATTTTCTTGACCAAAAGGGGGATATGAAAGTAAATGAAATAAGCTACAGTGGCAGAGAGATTCCAAAAGGAGCCGAGAGGTCACTCTGGTGGGCACTCTTACGCACAATATAGACAACCCTTTTTAGGTTCTAGTGAATTTGAGTAGCTAGCAGTAAATACCTGAGACTATCAAACTACAACCCAGACCCATGAATCCTGAAGACAATTGTATAAAAATGTAAATTATGAGGGGTGACA
>PVKY010002123.1:0-27332 GCA_004027775.1 Bradypus variegatus | reverse complement strand
TTTACAGATGAAAAACATGAAGCTAAGAAATGATAAGTCACTTGTTAATCAGTAACTATAAAAAGTCTGGAAATTTATGTCTTGTTTGTTTCAGGCTAGTTTGAAAATTGGCTAATGTGTCAGGTCACTCAACTACTAAATCCCAAAACAAACATCTCAGGTAAAATGTGAAAAACCATGTTAAGTAATAAATAGTAAATTAAATATTTGTATTTATCCACTTAATGTCAAAAAGAATAAATCCTGTTGTATTAGTAAGGGCTCTCTAGGGAAACAGAATCAACAAGAGATATCGACTAATGTAAGATTTATTAAAGTGTCCCAAGCAACTGTGGGTGTGCACAAGTCCAAATTCCATAGGGCAGGCAGCAAACTGGCAACTCCAATGAAGATGTTCGAAGAACTCCTCAGGCATGAAACTGGCAACATTGATGAACTCCTTAGGAAACGCTTCTCTGGTCAGCTGAAGAAGTGAAGGTCCTCTATCTGGCTTGCTTAAAAGTCTTCAACCGATTGGATTAAATCCAGCTGACTGCATTCTCTCATTGTGGAAGACATGCCCCTCATGACGTCATCAGTCACAGCTGCAGCCAATTGTCTGATGATTTAATAAACCAACCTTCTGGTTTATTAACCAGCCACAAATGTCCTTGCAGTAATGGTTAAGCCACTGCTTGCTTGACCAGACACCTGGGTACCATCACCTGGCTGAGTTCACTCGTGCGCCGCGTAGAGGAAATGAGGCTCCCAACTGACAGCCAGTTCCAACCCGTTCAGCGCCTGTGGGCTGAGCTCCTCGGAGGTGGGTGCTCCAGCCCCAGGCAAACCTTCAGGTGATGCAGCCCAGGCTGACATCCAGCTGCACCTGCGGGAAACCCCTGAGCCAGAACCACCTGCCAGCTGCTCCCAAACCCCTGACCCCTGGAAACGTTGATAGATGGTAAATCGTTGTTACTGTTTCAGGGCACTGTGTTTTAGTGATTTGCTACTCAGCCACAGTAACACTTGGGAAGATTGATGTGATAGCTACTTCTGAACGTTCTTTTGTTAATGCTTTAGAAGAGCATTTCCTAAACAGCCTTTCTCAGGACACTCACCTTTTGAAACTCCACAAACAAGGTCTTTACAGTCAGATTGTTTGGAAAACACTTTATGGTACATCGTTTTGGAAATTCACAATTTATTTTAACATAGTAAAGACTCTGAAAAATTGTCTAGTAAAGAACCTGTCTTTGACTCAACTTTCTCTGCCTTATTTGACCAAGGAGTCCTTCTTCGAGGAGCATGGTGGGGAGACTGTCCGCCACGTGGGGCACCTGTGAAGAACATGGGCCCCAGGGCCAGGTTCCCTGAAGCCACATCCCAGCTCTGCATTTACCAACCTTGTGACCTGGGCAAGTGGCCTAATGCCATATGCCTCAGTTTGCTCCCCGGAAAAAGTCATTAGTAGTAGTATTGATAGTATCTTATGAGGATGTTACGAAGTTAAATTAATTCATATAAAATGCTTTAAAAAAGCCTGAAATGAAATAAGCCCTCAATAATTGTTAGCTGCCATTAAAAATATTATCCTTACACGTATTTATGCTCTTTTTATTTAGAACCTTTCTGCTTAGCAATGTAGAATTGATCGTAGCTCTCTTTAGCACTCTGCTGATAATTTTCAGTGTTACACAGATTCTACTAAAGCTATTACCAGGCCGATTGTTTCATAAACAAACTTTTCTCTTATGAGCCGCTTACTGATACTTGTAAAGTGTTCATCCCTCAATACATATGTATTAAACACTGTGTGCCAGGCACTAACCCAGGATCTGGGCTGAGGTGCCTGCTCGCAGAACACACACACCACTGGTGCCAGACTGACGTGAGGTAATGACAGGCTGCGATGGCTGCAGGGGAGACGTCTAGATGGGGAGGCCAGAGGAGGCCTCTCGGAGTAGGTGAGCCTGAGCCTAGACCTGCAGGTGGAAAAGGAAACAGCCGTGGGATGAGCCCTGAGGGAAAGAGGCGATGGCAGAGGCCTTTGTTTACTGAAACAAGTCGATGTGATCAAGGTGCTAAAGTCTTGTGCTGTGATAGTTAAATTATTTTAAAATACTACATATGCCTTACAGATGTCGATACACACATACATGCATATGTGTATGTAGCATGTATGTGTGTGTTCAGTGTGGAATCAGCATTTGGGGCCGTGTTTGTGCCTTCTCTCCTTCAGCATGTGTGGACCGCACGTGAGGCAACATGCTGCTGCTGGGCGTGCAGCTGGTGGGAGTGGGTTGGGGTGTGGTGGGGGGGGCTCCCTGCCGTGGAGGCGGCAACACCTGCACCTTGTCATGCCTGCTTGCTAGACCCTAGAGGAGGGTCTGACTTGCCACTGGGCCCAGAGGCAGAAACTGCTCTCTGGTCCAGGGGTACAGACAAGCAGAGGTAGCCACATGCCACTGCATTCTGTTGTCAAACAGGAATCCTACTAAGTAAATTATCTTATGGCTAAATATTTATTTTTCAGATCTAAGCTGGAACCTGAACCAAATACAGAGACCAAAGAACTGACATCTTCTGAGAAAGCATCAGAGAATCCTTCAAAAGACTCTGAAGAAAAGCTTGTCACTGAAGAATATCCAGGTATGAATCAAGATAACAATCTTGCGATACATTTCTTCCTCATGACATGTTGGCAAAATGACGAAGCAAGGAAAAAAGGACATAGTCCCAGCCATCTTGTGGTGCACTGTTTGCATAAAGCTTGTGTTTGCATTCAGCATCGCAGCCTGTTTTCTGTCACAGTCGGCTCTGCGGCTGAGCCGGGTTCGGAGGAGTCTCCCCCTTATCCAGGAATTGGCAGGGTCCAGGAGAAAGGGCCTGTTGTAGCTGGGCCTTAGAGGGACGGGGTCCAGAGACTTAGAATCAGGAAGAAACTTTGGCGGTCTCTGCTCAAGGAATCTCTCGCAGGCCAGTCTCAGGAAAGGCGAGGTCCCCCCCACTCCCACCCAGAAAACGTGCAGCCATGGTAGTTCCAGGGGCACTCTCAGCTTTTCCTGTCTCACCAGCCTGCCTCAGGGTGGATCTGGTGATTTCAGGGACCTCTTATCCCTCCTTGTACTAAGGAAAAAATGCAAGCGTGGGTTTCTGTGCTGCTGGCAGCTTGTGTACAGGACAGCCCGTGACTCAGAACAGTCCCAGCATAGAGTGGAGGCTGAGTAAACAGCACACAGGTGAATGTGTCATGTTGTCGGCACATCTCCACTCTGTTTCCAGGTGGATGGCCAGCCTGTGTAAGGAAGGAATGTTTAGTTTGATGTATCCCAGAGGGATGGCTGGGGTGGCATTTTGCCTTGCATGACTCACAGGTCAGGCAAACTGAAGCCAGGAGAGAGCAGTCTCCCTCATCTTTTCTGTATCATGACACTGCAGCTCTCTCAGATGTTATAGACATCCTAGCAGCCGTCCCCCTGGGGGTGGGTTTCATCCTGTAGATGAGGCATTTGAAAAGTCTCAGAGAGGCTGGATAACTGGCCCAAGTTTAACAGTTCGTACATAGTGGACCCAAGATTTGTACGTGGGTATGTGTGACCCTGAGTCCCATGTTATACGTGCTGCCTCTCCATCTAATTTTGCCCTGAGATTTGACACGTGAGGGGATTCTGTCCGCATTGTGGCTGTATAAGCCTGAAAGAGGCCAGAGGACCTCCCCGTAGATTACAGCTTCATTGGGAGGGGCAAGGAAACCCGTGAGTTTTGAGCCTCCTCATTGTATTGGGCACGTGCTGGGTGTGTTGGCAGATCTGAGTCTTGCTGGGCCTTTTTGCTTGTTAGAGCAGTTGCAAATTTAAATAAAAACTGTGCAGAGTGCAGAATTCCCGTAAACCCCCCTGCCTGCATGCACACACACACTCACATACACAGCTCTCTCCATGTTAACATTTTGCATTAACATGGTACCTTCGCTACAATTGATGAACCAATATTATTATAACTGTATTATTAACTATAATTCCATAGTTTACATTAACTATTAGTTCTTTTTCTTCTGGAATTTTTTTAAGCAGTTTTATTCATGTGCCATACACACCATCCAAAGTATACAGTCATTGGCTCTCAGTATAATCACAGAATTGTGTATTGATCACCATAATCAATTTGAGAACATTTTCATTGTTCCAAAGAGAAAACCCCATACTTCTTATGCCCCCCTATTTTTGACACTTAGCATTGGTGTGGTACCTGTGTTACAGTTGATGAAAGACTATTACAATATTACTGTTAACTGTAGTCCAAGTTTGCATTGGGTGTATTTTCCCCCATATACCGATTATTGGGTCTTTTGATGTGTGCTATTGTTGCCATGTTATAGATGAGGAAACAGAGGTGTGAAGAGATTACATAACCTGTTCAAACTCAGCACCACATATGCAGCAGCACTGGGACCCCCAGGTCAGCCACTTTCTAGAGCCTAAATCCATTCATCTGTACCAGGCTGCCTTTACCCCGCAGCTCAGAGGCCCTGCATGCCTCCTGTCCCACTTGGCACTAGCGAGGGCAGACCTCCAGCACCACAAGGGGGCACTACTTTTCCTCAGGCAATAGGTAGGGAGAGCATAACTGCATTTACTCATGCCAGACACATGCACACATTCATTCATTGCCTCAGCAAACACATGAGGGCTGATGCGAGTGAGGGGAGCCACTATAGATACGTCCCGTGATGATGTTGAGCCAGTCTGCGGGCCGGGCTGTGCACCCATGCTGAGCACATTGGCTCTGGCACTGCGCTAAGTGCTGGGGAGAAGGCAGTGGGTAGAAAATAGACACTTTGGCTTAATCTAGGGGGGAAACAGACAATCAAATAATTGCACAAATGGGTTTAAAATTACAATTACGATGTTTGCTGTGAAAAAGAGGTTCATGGTAATGTGAGAGATGTGGCAAGGGCAGCCGGGGGCGAGGTAAGGAAGGGGCAAGGGCAGTGAAGGTCGTGAGGGCAGAAAGGGGACAAAGTCAGTGAAGGGTGAGATCAGTGAGGGGTTGAGGTCAGCAAGGAGCAAGTCAGTGAAGAACACAAGGACAGTGAAGGGGGTGAGGGCAGCGAAGGGACGATGGCAGCAAAAGGGGTGAGGGCAGGGAAGGGGTCAGAGCCAGTCATGCAGGGCTCTGAGGTCATGTTACAGAATTGGGGCCTCCTAAGAGCAGAGGAAACTGGTGAAGTGCTTTAAGTCAACAGGGATGTGATGCAGTTTGTGTTTTCAGGAAGTGCACCCTGGCTGGCTGCGCCGTGCAGGAGAGGAAAGGGAGAGTGCCGCGAGCCCCCAGGAATGCACCTGTCTCTTTAGGCGCCTCTGTGAGGCTGCTGCCCTGAGTTTTCCTTCCACTGCTGACTCCTCCCTTTCAACCCTGAGCCATAAATAAAACTGTCTTATGTCCTCAATTCCTTTAATGTTTATTCCACCTCCTTTCCCACCTGAAACGTGAGGCACTGCTTCTTCAACAGTGCCTCCCTTCACCTGGAAACGAAAGATTCTTATTCTTCCTTGGCCTACCTACGCCTCGCAATCTTTAATCTCCAGGCTCTGAGAAAGTGGCATTTCTTTGTGTTGCTGGCCTGCTGCTGCTCCTTGCGTCTTGGTCGTGGTTCAGGTTTCTGAGGGGCCGGATGGCCAGTCCCCGCGCCCCCGGCCTTCCCCTGAGCCTCCCTGGCTCTGACAGCAGCCGGCCACTCCTCTCTCGTGTTCTTTACACAGTCATCTCTTCCTTGACTCCATGCAGTCCCAAAGGGTAATAAAATCTGAATTGTTGAATTATTACTTATTAAAAGATACAGAATATGCATTGTGTAAGAACTCCTGCCTACAGAAGCAGATTTTTTATACTTGGTTTTGTTTGTTTTTCCCCCAAAGAAAGCTATTATCACTGCCATAGCCCACACTTACCTACTTGCTGTTGATGGAGACAGGCCACCCCTTTGCTCAGAGTGGAAGGGAGGAGACTGCCTGGCTGCAGCCTGGTGTCCTGGGAAGGCTGGGTCCTCGCTGTGTGGCAGTGGTCTCTTGGAGCATTACATGAGGTGGCATGTCAGGAGCCTGGCGGTGTCTAGCAGGTGCCCTCAGGAGCGTTTTGTGTTGCTTGGCATTTAGGATGGAGCAGTGTTCTTGCTCCCAGTTTAAGTGCTGAGAGCCAGAGAGTGGAAGGATGAGATAGTGGTGCATTTCAGCACTAGTGTGAAGGAGACCGTGTATTTCTCCCCACTCTTTGGGACCATCAGGGCGACCCCCTCCAAAGTGGCCAGAGAGTCATGTGACAGCAGGTGAGCAGACCAGAAGGGAGGATGGGCAGGCTGCTTGTGGGCCCCTGCTGGGTACCGGAGCCTCTGTGTGAGGCCAGGGAGAGCCAGAGTCCAGTTGGTCACTGGGAGACAAAGGGGGACTGGGCGGAACGACATGTGCCTCTGAGACCACTAAGATGGAGTGAGTAAGGGCGGTTCCATTTGGCTGGTCCCAGAGGTACAACAAAGCCGTCTGCGTTTCCCAGCAGAATTGCTGTGGCCTCGGAACACCTTCACAGCAGACAAAATTTTAAAACAAAGCCGTCTGACTGGCTAGAGCTGTGCTGGCCAGTACAGTCGCCCCTTGTGGCTGGTTAAGTGCCAGCTAACTGCAGCTATGTCAAATGAGAGATTCAGTTCTTCGGCTGCACTGGCCACACCTCCCGTGCTCAACAGCTGTGCGTAGCTGAGCCGGCCAGCGCAGATCTGTCCTTTTACTTGTCTTTGTTTTCCACTTTTTTCGTTTCCCTTTTGAAACATGAGATGTAACTTAGACAAAAAGTTCTTTAGTTTAGGACTAGGTAGGCACTGTTCCAGGCAGAGGAGGGTTGTTTCTTGCCTGTCATGTTCCTATTTTTAAAAACAAGGCACTACTTCTGTCATTTAGTCAACATGAAGCACCTTCTGTGGTCACAGCCAACCTCTGGCCATATCCAAGGCTTCAGCCTATTTCTTCCACATTCCTGCTCAGCCAGGATGAGGTCTTCACGTCCCCATTTGGAATGTGTTTCCTGACATGGGCATCCCTTAGCCTTAAGTTGCTTATGATTACTGTGAATAGCTCTTACACTTCTTCAGTGAGTCATGGTTCTTGCCCTCGGGACAAACAGAGTTGGCAGGACTGGATCCAAGCCCCTGGGAGAAAGAGAGGTCAGGTGGGAGGGCAGGACTCAGTCAGAGAGGTCAGGGAGAATTCAGGAGGAGGTGGTACCAAGAAATGGGTCTGGACTCAAGAAAAGAAGTTTAGAATGTTCTAGACAGAGGGCACAGCATGGAGATGGGTTTGGAATGCAGTCAATAAAGAAAACGCTTGTCAGTGCAGCATACGCAATGGGGAGGAGACGTGGGAATCCAGATTGGGAGGGTGGGCCGGTTCCAAACGTAGAGTGTCCCCAAAGGCAGACCGAGGAGTGGCCCTGGGTGCTGGCACTGGGCACACCCGGGACTGAGCAGAGGATGGGCATGGCGAGTGCTGCATGCCGGCGGGGGCTATGGCAGCCACGCGGGGGCTTCAGGTGGCTACGCACCGGAGTGTGGGGCCGCAAGTGATTTAACAAAACGTTCCCCTTCTAGCTTCAGAGTTAACTTATACTTGGTTCTAATGTCAGCACTGTTTTTATGTTTCTAATTTTGGTACTCTTATAGTTAGGAAGGAAGGGAGGGAGGCAGGGAGGAAGGAAGGAAGAGAAGAGAAAGAAAGAAAGAAAGAAAAGCTTGAAATGGGCACAGGAATGAGGACAAGTCGGGATACAGGGCTCTTAGGGGCAGGGGCTGGGATGGGTGAAAAGGACAGATGTTCCTTCCCAAAGAATGTCGACTCTGAGTAAGTCTTACCCATTTCTGAATTCTAAAGATGCTTTCAGCCTGTCATCAATAAAGTTTTCCTATAATGACAGTTCTGGCAAAGACAGCCATGTTGACAAAGCCTGCAGTAAGTCGCAGTTGAACAGAGGTTTCTTTGTGATGACACATTCCCAGTAATAACCTTGCCTTTTGTGCATCATCCACCTAATGGGCTTCTTCTAAATTGCTGCTATCATCATGTTCTTTTTCCTGTCCTCTCAAAACAAAAACTCAAGGAAGTTTCCTGACATTGAGGAAGAAAAGAAAAAGGAGCAGTATTTTCCCTTGAGTAGTTGCAACCCACTGAGAAGCCTCCAGACACCACCAAGGCAACAGGCACCGAGTTGCCTTCGTTCCTCTCGTCACAAGGCTCAACCCCTTCCGTCCCAGGCTGGCCGCTCCCACCCACTGCCCCCTTTCTGTCCCTCCCACGGTTTGCAAGGCACAAGGGCCCCTCTACCATGGCCCTGAGTGACCTGTCCAGGAGCCTGTGGGGTGGACCTGCCTCACAGGAGATCAAGCCCACACTTATTTCATCATGTAGCAGCTTCCCTTAGAGAAGTACTCCAGTGAGTACATGAGGCCAGTATTGGAGCACGGGCCCATTATACCTGTGGAGGTTTGGAAATAACCAAAATTAGGAGTGGAATTCAGTTTACCTAAAGAATGGCGTATCCTCATAATGGACCATTACACTGCAGTTTAAAGGAACCAGATAGATCCATGTGGATGGTCGTAGAATGCTCTCCAAAATATATTACTAAGTCATAAAAGAAAGTTTTAGAGCAATATGTTGTCCTCAATGTCTGTCTTTATGAAAAACAGACAGCACATACACAAACTATATTACTTCTAGGTTGAGGGGGGCAGGGACAGGGAATTGCATAAATGTGGGTGTGTGAATAGACTTAGAAAAAAGTCTGTGAGGCTACATCAAAGCAATAATAGTGTTTACTTCAGATGGAGAAATAAGTTTAGGGAAAAGATGCCATTTCCTGTATGATATAGTATTTTTATGTAATGAATGAAAATATCCATGTATCTTGCAGATTTTTAAAAGTTGTTATCGAGAAGAGTGTGATCTGTGAGGTGGGGGGGTGTAAGTGTGTCTGTTTAGAAGTAAAGTACACTTTGGTTCTGAAGACTGTCCCTCTAGTTTGCAGCCATTTTTGAGATCGGTGCCGTATGGAAACTGCATAAGTCCCACTCCCTAGCACACACGTGTGTGCACACCCATGTACACAGGCACACACACGCACACCATTAAGGTCTGACTGCTGTGGAGGAATCGTGTCTGCAGTGCCTGAAGATTAGCCAACACATCAGCAAATAAGGACAAAACTATGGGGCTGTGTTGTGTCTCACGTTTTTAATATCCCTGCATCCTAGGCTGACCTATTCTAAAATGAGTATTTTTGCGTTCCATCTACTTTCATTTTTTTTTGTTTAACAGAAAAGATATCGTCCGAAGTGCAACCTGAATTGGGAACTTGGGGAGATGGCAAAGGTGAAGATGAATTATCCCCAGAAGAAATACAAATGGTAATGCTCTTCTCTGTCTAACCGTTTGTTTCTAACTAATTTTAGTAAGAATATTTCGAGTAGGAGGTCAGCCTGAGTTCTTTGCCCTGATTTTTATACTGAGGTTTTAAAATTATAAACAAATGTTTTATATACAACTCCCCCCACCCCCATTTCCTAATGCTTAGTATGCTTTCCATACTTTAAAAATTTTCAATAGCATAATTAACAAAGACATTGCCTTGGAATAATTTTACTAATATTAGATGTCCTTTCAGCAGCAGTAAAGTAGTCTTCTAGACTAAATGGATTTTTTTATAGCTGCTGCTATGGTAATTTTTAATTGTTGAATTGCTAGTGTTATGGTAATGTAGAGAGCATTAGTAATGACTGAAAAATGAAAAGAGCCATACCTCACCTATGGTAAGATCCTTGTTTAGTTACCCAACCCCCAGCCGCTGAGTTTTATAGTTTATCATCTCCAGGTGGGTTTCAAAAGGAACCTGTGAGGTTTGGCAAGAGCCCGTGTCAGCTCGTGCACAGCAGTGTCTGCCTTCGGCTCCGGTGGGTTTTGGCATGGGAGCAGCCAGATGTGCTGTGTCTCCCTGTGGTTGGGATCTGATGGGTCACAGAGCTGCCCTGGGGTGACGCAGTCCCCTGCCTGACAGAGTGAGAAAGTGCTGCCCACACCCCACACATTGACAGATGGCACTGCCGTGACAAATGTCAGTGTCTTAATTTGTGCAGCAGTTTATAGTTGACAGAGCTGTTTGTTACTCATTTTCTCTAGGAAACTCTCAATAATCACATTCAAAGTGGTGGGTCTTTATTATCCCCTTCTAACTTTGGCAAAAAGCAGTTAAGTGACTTGGCCCAAGGTCCCCGGTACTAAGTGGTAGAACTGGATTTCCTGATTCCTGGAGGCAGTGAGGTAAGGAGTGGAGCATCAAGCCGAAGCTTGGTCAAGCAGGAATGATGTCCCATCTTTCCCACCTTGAACCTCTCAGACTGAGGCATTTATGTTGCTGGTGACTCCATGGAAAGCCCTTCTTCGCTGTCATCTTCATGTCCTGTAGGTCTCAAATGTCAGCACCTGGAGAGGCCTTCCCTGATCACCAAGCTGGGGGGCCCCCACCCTCTTGTTTTTCCTTCCTAGTCTTCCCCCACCAAATGAACGCACCTTATTATTGCATCCCTCTGCTGGAGTACAGGCTCCAGGCGAACAGGGTCTTGTCTTCCTTGTATGGCCTTTTTCCAGAGCCCAGAACAGTGTTTGATAATTGTATGTCAATGGGGGAGTGAAATTGATAAGTAGAACATAAAAGCAATAGGTTGTTTTAAATGGAAAAGCAGGATCATCTGTAGGAAAAACTAGAATGTTCTGTTTTCTAGTACAAAAAGTTATTGTTATTATTATTTATACTGATTGCCTTCTATATTCCAAGTATTTTACTTAGGTTGTCTTGTTTAGTCTCATAACAATCCAGCCTAGCAAGAATTATCACTGTTATACAGTTGAAGAGAGTGAGGGCAGGAGTTCTGGAGCCCTGCACGAAGTCACGGGGCCAGCAGAGCAGCAGGGCCAAGCTCTGTGCCCCAAGCTGTGGCTATAGACCCTGTCCTTTTCTGACTGGATCACAGCTCACATGTCCCTGGCTGGTTCTGCTGACCTGGTGAGTGTAACCTGCACAGGAGCTCTGGGGCAGACTGGCATGGGGCAGGCTGACAGAGGGGTGGGCTGCTGCCCAAGGGAGCTGACCTCCACAGTGCCAGACATGTGGCAGGTCCTCATGAAACGAATGTCCCCTGCCCTTCCCCTTCAGAGTGACAGCCTCTGCCTGGCCCCAGGGTGGGGGGAACGCGGTAAGCCTAGGCCTGCCTGGGCTCTTGGGTCACAACTGCTTGAATGCAGGAAGAGGCCACCAGCAGGGAAGGACTCTGGGCTGTGCTCACAAAGGATTCAGGGTTCAGGTGAGTGGCAGCTGTCAGTCACCTGCTGGTTTCCCAGACATCCTGCTGGTTTTCCCTTTAAAATCATCACCTTGGAAGGTTGAAACCGATTCCAGCAATGCTGCCATCACCACGACATTCCTGGGACTTGCTTTGGGGACACTCCTTCAGAGCCTGTGGTAGCTGTCTTGTTCCTGTAGAGGCAAAAGTAATTCCAAAGAAGTAGCACAAACACCTTCCGGGGCCCATAAGGCCCTGCCTTCCTCCCCAGCTTCTCTCCTGTTTATACCCTCTGACTTTAATTAAGTGCTCAGTGCTCGCCAGCTCCAACAGAAGCGTGACTTAGACACCTCAGAGTGTGTGTGTGGGGGTCATTAGAGGAAGCTGCAGCAAGGATTCCCAACCAGGTGCCTCTTGCAGGACTGCAGTGGAGAGATGCTGAGGGCCCTGCCAGGGAGTGGCAGTGAAAGCAGAGTGGAGACGTGGGGGGTGAGGGGCAATGAACAGGATTTTTTGATCCACTGGAGGACAATAGAAAGTGTGAGAAAGTGTGAGAGGGAGAAAGAGCCTGGAGCTTTCTAAACTTGGATAAATGGGATGTTGGTCATCAGGAGAAGAGAGGGAGTGCAGTGGGAGGTGGGATTGGGGGGCAGGGGGATGATGTGTTCCGTTGGGGACAGGTGTGGGTTGGAGGGGCCAGTAGGGCATCCATGGGAGGCATCTGATGGGTGGTGGCATCTGTGGATCGGGGCTCAGGTGATCAATCTGGGTGGAGATGCATATTTGGGAGACATCTGACAGCAAGCATTCGTGGCCAAGGGCTTGGATGGCGTCCCTAGAAAGAATATGTCCAGGGAAAGAGAAGAGAGGAAGCCAAGGATGTCACCCTTGGGACACTCACACTCAAGGGGAGACCAGGGCTGAGACATCAGCAAATGAAGGTAAAGAATGATTAGATCATATGCCCTTCTTAGGGCCAGTTGTTGGAAGTTTCTTAAAATCTCATAGTTTTTCATCAGTTTATACAAAATGATTTTGTTAATGAAAATGAGTCATATTCCCCCAAATTTAACAATACCACATAACAAGCAGTGGCTGGCAGAGGATGTTGCTGCCTTCTTGGACAGTGGCAAGCAGCAAAGTTGAGTTAACGTCTGAAGACCCATGTCTTAGGAGCCTCCAGGTGCCTAGGGCATGGACCAGGGGAAGCTGGGCAGCAGGGGTGGCCATTAGTCATTGGCTGCAATGGTGATGTGCAGGTGTCAGCCTGGCCAGGTGAGGGTGTCCTGTTGTTTGGTCAAGAAAGCACCAGCCTGATCATTACTGGGCGGGTATTTTGTGGATTTAAATCGTTAGTCAGTTGATTACCATCTATGGCTCATTATATCTCCAGTCAATAAAGAAGAGTGCTCTCGGCCACGAGAGACGTCTCTTCTAGTCAGCTGAAGGCCTTAAAGGAGAACTGACGGTTTCAGCAGTCAGAAGGAATTTCTATTTACTTCAGCCAGCCAGCTTCTCTCGGAATTCATCAAAACATTTATCAGAGTTCCCAACTTGCAGCCTGCCCGTGGAATTCAGACTTGCCAATCCCCATGGTCATGTGAGCCATTTCCTATCATAAATCTCATATATATATATATATATATATAACCCAGACTCATACATGGGCTTGGAGATTTGACAGAGCTGGTTATGAATACTGTTTATGTCACTTACCATCTATGTAATTTAGGGCAAGAAAATTAGTCTAACTGAACTTCAGTTTGGTAAAATAAGCTAAAATCCGCATCCCACAGAATTATGGTGAGCATGGAATGCGGTAACGCCTGTCAGCACCAGCAGCTGCTTGGCAGGTCGGGCCCTTGCCTTGAAGAGACGCAGCTGCATCTTGCACGGAGGCCCACACTGCACGTGCTCAGTGCTGCGACTCGCCCTTCCTCCCTGCTGACTGGTGGCTCAGTGCTGCCCCTTCATTACACTGTCCTGAGTCACCCTCTGAAACATGCCAGGGCCATTCCCAATACCACTAGATAGTATCAGGAATCAGCAGGACCTTGCTTATTTTTCTGGCATTTCTGCAAGTGGATTGGACCGAAGGCTGTAACGTTCAGTACTTTTATGTCAGGCTATTTTATGTTCAGTTAACTTCTTTCTTAATTGGGACTAATAGCCAAGTACCATAACTTATGGTCTCACCCAAATCTTATTTAAAAGGCGCAACCCTGAATATGACAAAAAACAAATACTACACTATTGGTTTTAAATTGGAAAGTGTTGTAGAAAATTGTAGTCATAATTCATAATCATTCTTCCAGAATTTCTCCTCAGGGTAAAATCGTGAATTGAGCCCTACAATAGCAATTTAGTTCATTATTTCACCCATAGGAGCAGTTGTTACATGTTCCAAAATGGTTGCAGGGGATTATATGATTTGCACAATAAATTTCCATGTATAACTCATGAAACAGGTATATTAATGCCTTTGAGTTAGTATAAGCAGATGTCTTGTGGTCAGGCTGAGTGGAACTAAATCGTTTTCTGATGTTATCATAGAGAAAAGGCCTCCATTTCTTGGACTACATTCTTTTCACTTGCCTCAAGTAAAACCACCTGCATCTACTTATATATTCTTTGGAATGATTTTTAAAGACATGAGTGTGGTGAATGTGGCTTCTGTTTCTTCAGTCCTGACAGTTGTCCCTCACCCCATGAGCTCTCCAGGTAGGCCTGGGGACCACCGGGGGGCTCGCCGGCAGGGCTGTGGTCTGGCCAAGCTCAGCTCCACATGGAGAAGGCGAGTAATGCTGGTGGAAGCTGAGCCGCGCTGGTGAGCGCTCAGGGCCAGACCCAGGAGGGACACATGGAGGCTCCGTGTCCCCAGGGGCCTGGTGGGTCGGCGCGGGTTGCAGAGGAGGAGCAGGAAGGGCTTTGGCTCCTTGAGAGAGCAGAGAGCATGTCGTGAAGAGCCCAGGAGCCCTGGGGCTCTTCCAAGGCCGAGCCAGAGCCCCCCAGTCTTTTGTACCATTAACTGCTCTTGGCTCTTTGCAAAGCAAATACTTCTCCCAGCCTCATTTTATACTCCAGGGCCCTCGTAGGGGTGGTTGTCTTTTTAAAACAATAGTAAAGAGGATTAAATTAGAAACAGATCTCTGTACCAATGTGTTCACCACATGGATTTGTATCCTTTAAACCAGATCCTAAGCCCTTTAAGCAGGGCCCTGTTTGAAAGTCTGGCTTGTAAATGGAATAAAGCAGCTCAATAATGCTATCGCCTAATGCGCAGGCAGCACTCACGCTACACCTGGGACTGTTCTGCACAGCCCCTTGTGGGAGGCCCCATGGGACAGAACGCATATGTCGCCTGCCTGAGGCCACACAGCTCCAAGCCCCCGACTCCTAGGCCCGGCGCTCTGCCCCCGTGGGGGGAGGGGCCTGCACTGAGCTCTGGTGAGGCTGCCGCGGTGTCGCAGTGGGCAGGCCGCGGGCCGCCACCTCCCGTGCTGGGAGGCCCCGCTTGCCCGCTTTCCCCTCTGGGCCCCTTGTATTTGACCCTGTTGTCCTCGGTGACTTTGAGAGTATGGTGGAGTGTTAGACTGTTGAGGCTGTCTGTGCTCGGCCCGTAGATGGCCTTGTCTTCGGTGCTGGCCGTGGAGCCCAGGCCATCCATTCGGCACTGCGCCCTGTGAACCCCTCTGCGCGGGGAGACACCTCGACACTCAGCGCACTCAGTGAGAGACAGACCCCAGCTGCTGTGGCTGCCACCTCTGTGTGCCATGCCCAGGAGTGACTGAAACCACAGCACCGAGCGGCTCATCGCACGTATCAGAAGGTGACTCCCAGTGAGTCTAAAAATCATAAATAATGATTGTCAAGGGCCGACTGTGTGCCACACACGTTCATAAACAATGCACATGCGTTCACCCGTTGCCTTGGTGTCCTAGGCCTGCTGTAACGAAGTACCACAAACTGGGTGGCTTAGACAACAGGAATATACTGTCTTGCAGTCTGGGAGGCTGGAAGTCTAAAATCACAGTGTGGGCACAATCGGAAGTCCCTTTCTCTGGAGCCCGTGGCATTCTGGCGGTGGCCTGCCAGCACAGCTCCAAGCCTCCCCCTGTCACAGGCTGCCTCTCGCCCCTCTGTCTCCTCTTAACCGTATCCACAACTCATCGGCTACTTACAAGATGCCAGCAGGTTGGATTAGGCCTCCCTGATTCAGTTTGGGCTCATCTTAACTAACAGGCTCTTCAAAGATCCTGTTTACAAATGGGTTGATACCCACAGGACCGGGGTGAGGACTTGAGCATCTTTGGGGGGTGTGATTCACTCTGTGTCACTCCTAATGATCCTATTAAGGAAGCACTATCATCATCCCCATTTCAGTGATGAAGACAGAGGCACAGAGAGGTAAAGTGACCTGCCCGGGGGCTCAAACCATCACTCCCACCCCTGGGGTCAGCAGGAAGGGACATGGCCCACCTCATCTGTTCCAAAAGAGAGCCCGGCAGGCTGCAGGGAAGGCCAGACTCACCCAGGGACTCGCTCGTTCTCAGGGCCTTGTGGGGGCTCCCTGCCTTACTCTGCAGAGGTGAGGGCGAGGTGTGGCAGTTTGCAATTTAGACAGCATTGGAAATCATTCCCAAACCTGGTGCACATTTGTGTCATCAGCAACCTGGCCAGTACCTAATGCACCTGAGTGCTGCCAAGTCTCATTAAGTGGGCTCCTTGTGCTTGTCTGTGGCAAACAGGCCGAACGTGCATATGTGTGAGCGTGTGTGTGTGTGTGTGTGTGTGCAAGTAACCTGGCTCTGTGAGGGAGAAGGACGCTGCTCTCCTTCGCGGCTCCAGACCTCTCTCTTCGGCCCTCATCACTGCCTAATCCCTGAGGCTTCTGTCCTCTCACTTCCTCCAGAGACTGGAAATCTGAGCCAGAATCTGCTCCCACTAAGGGCTGGGTCGGAGCCCTGCGGAAATGAAATTACCGCGAGGCCCAGAGGAAGTGCAACGTTATACCACATGCCCCTGAGTTGGGGAGGAAACAAAAAAGCTTTGTTTCCAAGCAACACTCCAGCAATAAGTCATATCAAATCACTAATTTTGTTGAGGAACAGTTTCAGGCATCAAAGGACTGGATTTAAAGGATAGGTCCATACTTGGTCATTAGAAAAATTCAAAGAAAATGCCCCACCCCACACCCCCTAAAAAAACAAGTAGTACCTGAGAGAATCTAAATGAATTAGTCCCTACATGCTGCAGTAATTGTAGGTTTCTTAAATGTTGACTCCTAAGTAACTGTTGAGTTGACAGTTAACTTAAAAGTGAAACTTTTATTCTCTTAAAATAGGCTTCTTGGTGCGTAATAAAGGGGCCATAGGCAGTACTGTCCGCAGCCAGAAAGGCAGCCGGGCGCGGTGGAAGCAGCCCCGCGGGGAGCTTCCCCCAGATTCTGCTCTTCTGGAAGTGCTGCCTACCCGCCTGCTTTCTGACCTGGGAGGTCTGAGGTGGAGCAGGGGCATCTTTGGGTTTTGACAGACAGCCACGGCCGAGAACTGCTGCGCCGTCGTGAGCAGATGCCAGCCCCTGCCCAGGAGGGAAGGCAGGCCTCTGCGCATGTGAGAGCTGGAAGAGGGGGCGGGTAATAAGTGATGGAACCAGAGGGCATCAGAAAGAAGGGGCCTGCTCTGGCTTTGAGGGACCAGTCGGAGTTCCCCATCCTAGGCAGAGCGCTAGCCCGTGCAGAGGCGGGAGGCCGGCGGCATTTTGCCCAGCAGAGATCGCAGGACATGACGACAGAGAGGGGTCATTGCCAGTGCATGGAGAACCCTGGGTCTCTGGCTGCGTGTCTGGACCTGGTCCAAAGGGCAAAGGTGTGGGGCCAAGAGGAAGCAGTCTCATGGATGGGCATGGTGGATCTCAGACACCTGAGTGGAGGCGAAATTGTAAGGGCAGAATTTAGACAGCAGGGGAAGGAGTAAATACTTGCACCTTTTCTTTGGTAGCCTTAGGAAGGAAGGGCAGGAGTGAAGAGGCCACCTTAGAGCCTGTAGTTGCAGCTGCTTTGAGGGGAGGGTCTGGAGCCTGGCAGGGGGCAGGTACCTGGGGGTCCTGCCCGGAGGTAGTGCTGTCCCCTGTAGAGTGAGCAAGCAAAACTCAAGGGGCTTTTGCAGGGCAGTATAGGGGGAGGCACAGGCAGAGGGCCCAGCTCAGCTACTCCCTGGCGAGATGGGGACAGCACAGGGCTGTTGGCAGGGCACCATCCTTAGCTGGCATTAGGAGTTCCATGACTATTTGTTTTCTCCATCTTTGCTTTACTAAGCAAGTGGTCTTTCAGATCACAGTGCCTCCGGAGGGCATGGGCTTGATTATATTTGTTTCCCTCCATATTTCCTGGAGAAATCAAAAAGATTTTGTGAGTCTGACTGCAGCTCTCATATGTGAAAGAAAAAACAAATGTGGTGCTTTTCAGAATTGCATTAGCCTCAGTTCCTATCCTTAAGAAGCTCATAGTTGCACAGGGAGTTTGACACACGCACAGTTTTTACAAGGCAGAAAATGAGTAATATCCCAAAGTATATATCCAGAAAATGCTAGGCCAAAGTTCAAGAAATGAGAAAGAACTTCCAGCTTGGAGACCAGGAAAGGGCTCATGGAGAAGGTAGCATTTGGGCTGGGACTGAAAGACCAGCCAATTTGGGACGTGCGGTGAGGGGATGGGGTCACCTCTTGACTCTGCTAGTGGGGGAGGTGGGCGGACCCGCTAAGGCCGAGCTGGTGTTGGTGAGGACAAGGAGGAGCTGTTCCCAGCTCACCAAGGTGAAGTTTTGGATGCTCCCGTCCTTTTGTTTGACCAGTTTCAAGTTGGCAGGAAAGGGCAGGAGAGCAGCTGTTGGCTCTGAAGAGCCCGTGTCAAGGTGGCCCTCCTCACCCAGACGGCACCCCAAAGCCTGGGCGCCAGTCTGCCTGAGCACTGGGCACTGCGGCTGCCCTGGCACTTTGGCCTCCACCCCCATTGAGGCAGAGGATGAAGCGGCCAAGGGCATCTCCTTGGAATCAGACTGGGTTCCAGGGTGGCTCTACCTCCTCTTCCCCTCCTTAACCTCCCAGACCAGCTTCTCCATTTCAACAAGGAACTGCCTGAGGCAGGACTGGCGGGGGACACAGGTGAAGGTGACCCCCTCAAGCTCCTCTCCCGTGCTTCCATAGTTACAGCTCGCGAACTCGGAATTCCAGTGAACAAGATGGAGTATGAAAGAAGTCAAGCCACAGGCAGTCCACCTCTTCTTTGGATTTTTATTTTCCTCCTGAAATAGGGAATATCTTTCACACTACTGCCGAGGCTGTATTGTTCCCTGCTGAAAAGGGCTCCATGCTGATTCTTGGAGGGCAAATCAAAGATTTCCAGCACTTGCCCCTTCTAGACCCTTGCCTTGGGCTGTGTTGCTTTGGAGACTTGAGTCTAGTGTAATGTCATCCTTAATATGTGTGTTGTTTGCTCACAGTTTGAACAAGAAAACCGGCGACTTATTGGCGAAATGAACAGCCTGTTTGATGAAGTGAGGTACGTAGCTCCTTTGGAAGCTTATGGCCTAGTTGACAGCTTTTCCAGAAAGGAGGAACTTGGTTTATTTTGGTGCCCAGGCAGCCAGCATGTGGTCCATGGGCCAAAGGCAGCCAGCCGGAGCCTTTTCAGGGGGAGGGACTCGGAGGTGAAACCACTGATCAGCTTGGGCCTGTGGGAGGGCCACCTGCCCACTGCCCCGCAGCACCTGAGGGCCCCCAGGTGCGCACCATCCGGGGAGGGTCGGTTAGGACCGCAGGTGAGCTAGGTGTAATCACCACCACCCTTTATAGGTAATTACCTCTAATTACTCACAAATGGCATCGTGAAATGGGAGCCTCGTGAAGGGTATCTGAAAATGGCCCAGCTGGGGACTTCCCTTCTCCCTTTCAAAGCTGGGCCATTGTCAGGGACATAGAAGACAGGTGGCCATGGCCACATGGCTGGGTGGATGGCCTGCCTGCCAGTGAAAGCTCCTGGCGGCCTCGGTGTGGGGGGATTTTTGGAGCAGTCTCAAAGTAAAAGCCTTGCTCTTTCTAGAACTCTGAACCCCTTGTTGCACCACGGGCACTTCCCAAAATAAAACACATCCTGATGCTGCACGCACACCACCCTGGTGACCTGTGCGGCTGCACTCGCCTCTGTCAGACCCCTGAGCCGCCGCCTCCTTGGCATTTCACCCTCCGGAATGGACCGCCTGGCCCTTCCTCTGGTGGCTGAGTTCTCGCTGCCCGCCCCCCACCGTGGCCATCCTTCCCCAGCCTGGAGGCTCAGCTTTCCTTCCAGCTCTCCTCTCCTCTCCCTCATGTGGTCTGGTGAGGGGTCTCGCCTGCTGTGTTGCCACCCTGCTGGCTCCTGTCCTGGGGCCTCAGGTCACTCCCCACAGGCTTTTGCCTCAGCCTCAGCCTTTTCCTGGCATCCTCAGGCCCGGTGGCTTCTGTTTCTAAACATCTACGACCTCCACTGTGCCCCCCAGGGTGGCCCCTGGGGTAGGCCATGCTTCCCTGAAATGGGACATGACTCTTCAGTGTCAGGTCAGACCTAAAATTGCTGAACTCGGACATATTTTCCAGATGACTCAAGGAGATGTTTTCTTTTACTAGGGAGTTGCTTTGAGGGGTAAATTTGCTTCCCTTCTTAATCTATTGAGCCATAAAAAAGAATATGGTGCACCAACATATTCTTACATTTTCTTGGGAATCCCCACTCTGAGTTACTGTGTGTTCTGTTGCTCACAGGACATATGGAGCCTTTGCCTTTTGTAGCAAGGACAGACACTCCCCAGAGGCAAGTGGCAGGCAGAACGCACGGGGCGCGGCGAGCACCCTGCCTCTGGGGGTTGAGGGGCTGTTGTCTGGTAGAGTACGGGCAAGTAACAGAGTGTGCTGGCTAAGGTAGAAGGAAAATAAAGGGGACCCAGTAGGTGGAGCGAGCCCTTCCTCTGCCCATCTGTGTTCTGCCAGCGGACATCATGTGTCCTCTCTCACAGGCCATCACATAGAAAAGGTGATTTCTTCAGACATGGGTAAAATCCTTGTGAAATTATCATATACTAATAATCAGTAAAGAATCTATTAATTCTTTTTTTTGAAGGCAAATTGAAGGCAAAGTGGTTGAAATTTCCAGACTCCAAGAGATTTTCACGGAAAAAGTTTTGCAACAGGTAAAAAAAAAAAAATTTCTCTTAACTTTTAGCTTGGAAGAGAAATATCCTAAGAATTCAGGACATAGCTTGTGATCCTGTGATCTCTTCAGTTGTGTGGCTAGCGAGTGTTCGTTTGTAGAGGTCTTTGGTGAAAGCCTGTCTTGCCCTCGCACAGCCTTTGCCTCTGGAGTGGGCTCTCCATGGGGCCCGAGCGGCCACCCATGCCATGGAGCACACGGTGGAGCAGGCAGCTGATGGGAGGGGGCAGCCCAGGCTTGAGAGGCCTGTAGACCATAGTTCTGGATGCCCCTGGGTCAGTTGAGTAACCTCCTTGAGCTAGTTTTCCCACTGTAAAATGGAGGTAACCCTTGCAGGGTTGTTGAAAGGCTCTGAGAGAACCTTCGGAAAGCACCCAGCACGTACCCAGTGCTGATGTGTGGTAGCTCCGCGGTTCAGTACCCTGACAGGAGCAAGCAGGAGCGCCAGGGCAGCCCCACCTCCTCTGGCTGGGGGTTCTCACAGGATGTGGGATTGTTCTCTCTTAAGTGAATCTATTTTTCATATTATTTCTAACCATCTACAGTTCTGAAATGCTTCCAGTCAGTAACTGACAAAATTTGCAGAGACCTGATAAATTTGCCCTTTGGTTCTCAGCATCCACAGACTGGGAAAGGGTTTGAAAGACAAAGTCATTTTTCTCCCTGTGTGTTAAACTGGGCTACTTGGCTTAGGACCTTTTACTCACAAAACCACACAGCCAGAGTCAAATCACTGTTAATTACATGTGTTAAGTCTAACAACAAATTGGAAGGTGAGGTTCGTAAGAGTTGCCCTTTTTAATAGCACTTTAAAGGAACTGTTGAAGCGTGAGCACACTAAGCCTTAAATTGGAAACCTTATTCTGGCCTTTGTGTAGAATTTTCTATTTGATGATCATCAGTTCAGCTGCATGTCACATAAAAATTAAATCAGACGCCCCTCACAGAGGATGCCAGCTTGTTTCTCGGGGCAGCTGAGGGCAGCAGGAAGAGCCGGGTCGGTGTGCGGGACTCAGTGCTGCCCTGGACAGGCTGTCCCAGGCCCAGGTCCTCAGCGGCCTCCCTCCCAGCCAGGGGGCCGGAAGTGCCTGGCAGCTCCCGATAATGGGGAAACCATCGCCATGCTGGACAGGCCGCCGTTTTATTAGCACAGCCAGTTGCCCTGCCATTCCTCCTGGCAAACGGAACATGACCACAATGTAACTTGTAAGCAGCAGAAGACAACGAAGGCTTGGTTGGCCAACATGCAATAGGTTGGAATTGTACCATTTTTTAAATTCCTACACTAAGCGCAGCACTGAGGGGCACCGACTGCCATTAGCACTTAGAGTCTTGGTTTGTAAGGAGTTCTCCCCGAGCAGTGGGACCACGTTGATAAAAAAAGAACTGCTGACCCCACTGCCCTGCTTCAGACTACCCCATGGCTCCAGGCACTCAGCCTCGGGTGCAATGTCCAGAGTGCAGGCCAGTGCCTGGCCCCGGCTTCTCGGGAATTTCTAAGGCCTATGGAGAGCCACGTCTTGGTTTTCTTGTTCGTGTTACAAAGTCATTCATATAGATTCTCTCCCAGGAATATTGGTGATGGGCAATTAGCTTCCACTTGGAAAGTTGCCAAAAACATGTAATGACAGCACAGCAGTCCCCGTCCCCATGGCCTTGGAGGGCATGGCAGGCCACTGGAGAGCAGATGGCCAGAGCCTGCCACCCCTCTGTGGAATGTTATCAGTCAGGTGACCAGACCTCTCCCTCCTGCCCCCTCCCCACAGCATGTTGGCCTGTGATGAAACAGCAGCAGTTTCACCACTGCCTGAAGGGAGCAGGGAAAGGGACCCCACTGCTGGTAAAACAGGCTGTGGCATCACTGGGCTCTCCTGTGGAACTGTGGGTGCTCCTTAGCCAGATGGGCCATCAAATGAGACTGGGGCCCTACACTTCTGAGACTTCCCACACGTTTAAAAATTTTTTGCAAATACCCTGCATCCCATTTTGATTTGCACATTTTAGCCTGTTTTTTTTTTTTTTTTTTTTTTTTTTTTTTGGAGAGAGAACAGTAAGCACAGTGGTAAAATGAAGCTAGCATCCTGTTTTAAAGCATCTGCATTCTGACGCTTACTTCCCTGGACTTGATAGAATAATTGAGAGAGAAAGCCCCTGGCCACTCCTCTGTCTTTGGGTTCCTGGTGCTTCTGCCAGGGCAGGTGGTGGCGGAAGGAACGCAGGCACCGGGGACCATGGGATGGGGCCAGCCCTGCCATGTGGTTGCTGGGTGGTTTTAGGCAAGTTATGAAACCTCTCTGAGTCGTACATGTCCCTTTTGTAAGACGGGGTGCTGCAACCTCATGGGGCACTGTAAGGATTCTGGGTGGATGTGTGGAAAGGCCCAGCCCTTGGTAGCAGCAGTGCTGTTTTGTGATGAATACTCAGGGGATGTGGTCATGTCTACCTGATGCTCTTTTCTTCCTCAGGAAGCCGAGATTGACAACATTCACCAGTTAGTTGTAGGGGCCACTGAAAACATAAAGGAGGGCAATGAAGACATCAGAGAGGTGGGTACGGTGGGCTGCCCCTGGGTGTGCCTGGGCACAGCACTGAGCCAGTGGTGGCATCAGTGCTGCTAGCAGGGCCTCCCAGGAGCCTTGTGGGCAGAGCACAGGGCCGTGCTTGCAGGGCTGGTCGCTCGGCTGTTCCCCCAGCCCAGCCAGGCCCTGCCATTGAGCCCTCATGTGTTCATGAGCCCCTGGCCCACCTGCTTCGGCTGACAGTACAGCAGGCATTGGCAAGCCACGGCCCCCATCCCTCAAAGGGGACACCTGGGACGGGCAGGGCTAGCTCTTAGCCAGGGTCAGACCAGCTCCCCACATCCAGGACTGGGCACCACTGGAGAAGCTAGCTGGAGCACCCCGAGGGGCCAAAGCTGTGGCTGCTGTTTATGGAGCACCCCCACCCCAACCCTGGGTCATCTCTGTTGAGTGGGCATTGTTTTCCGAGTCGGTCCTTGGGTTTGGGGTGACAAGGGACTGCCCCTGGGTCATCATTAATAGCACATCAATTGGAAACACGAAGTCCAGGGTGGAGGCAGCCACTCTGAGCCTTGTCTGGTGGCATCCTGCCTAAACAGCGAGGGAAATGTGACCCATTTGTCCTCCAGTGTGTTTTAAACCTACTTATTGGTTTTGCTTAATAACTGAGCCATCTATTCAGGGGAAGCCCAGGCTCAAGTAGTACACACAGTTAGACCCGAGACAGGGAGAAGGCAGGGCCAGAGATGGAGATTTTGCGGGCTTTAAAACCAGAATCCTGGGGGACAGAAACACCTGTGGGCTTGTCCTTCCCCTAGGCCATTAAGAACAACGCTGGGTTCCGCGTGTGGATCCTCTTCTTCCTCGTCATGTGTTCCTTCTCCCTGCTTTTCCTCGACTGGTATGACAGTTAGTTGGGGACGGAGCATGTCTGGTGGCCTTCGGGCGGTGGACGTACCAGACAGGACTCTCCTCCCAGTCGCTTGTGGCCAGCAGTGCATGGCCGCGTGTCTCCTGGAGCCAGGCACGGTTGTGACCCAGATGGTAACCCAGAGCCATGGGGGTGGGGTGGGCGGGGCACATGTGTGGGACATGTGTAGACAAAAGGGACACTAATATCAGTGGTTCTAAGCCCACTGGGCTGAAAAAGAAAACAATGAGTGTAAATTAAAGGTCTGTCTGGCAGTCAAAAGACAAGGTCTTGGATTTAATGGGGGAGAGAATGGCATCAATTGCCCCAAAACTTAAGCCTGCCATCAAAGAGGGTTGCCTGGGAGTCCTCACGCTCTGCATACCCTCTCGAGGCTTAAAGGATGCCCCGACATTTCCCATTCTGGTGGCTTCAGGGGGAGCACTGGTTAATACCTTCTCACAACAAAACGCTTGCTCTCTTATCTCCTCCTGGCTTCTTGGCCTGAGTCACCAGAAAGAAAAATCGCATTTGCCTTATGACTCTAATAAACATGATTGCAGCGACTTCACGAGTGGTTAATGAGTACAAGTTTAGAAAGGGCAGAAGGGCAGGACACTGGGCGGCCCTTGGTGAATGGCTGCCTGGAGCCCTGGTGACTAGAGGCAGGGCCGTGTGAGGTTCCCCATTCCCGCCCCTGGGGCCCAAGGAGCTTTTCTTCCAGGAAGGAGCGCAGCAGGAGAAGGACTGGGCCCTCTAGGAAGTGCAAACCGGAAGGCCTTTTGGTAACAGAGCAGGCAACACCTGGAGCCCTATCTGTGCAGAAAACATCCTGGTGGCCACATGGCCACAGCCCCATGTAGGTGTGAGAAGGTTCTGCCTGTTCTTCGCGAAATGCACATGCTGTGCAAACCTGCCTGTCAGGTAGCCATGGATATCTTAGCGTTCTTTATTTGCACAGAGTGAAAATGTCAGAAATTACGTGTCAATAAAGAACAGTCTGTTAGAAAGTACAAATGGGGTTTGCCTTCAAAATGTGTTCACATGGGTTTGATTGGTTTATGTGGATGTATATGCAGGAAAAGTTTTGGCACATATTTATTGCTCTTTTTGCATTGCCCACAGCTCAACATCCTTCGAGACCTTTTCGCAGCCCACAACTGTATGACATACAGCCTCTGTTCTGAGTCATGGCCATTGTTTCAAATACCCTTGATAATAAAATATATTTTACATCTTGGAAGCACATTCAGGAAACAATGGTGGAGCTGACTATGGTCACCAGGCTTGCTGTCAACAGATCTTGCCCTATTTGTCATTTATTTCTGATCCACTAGAAAACAGGGAAACTTTTGACGTGTCTACTCGAAACAACACATTCAAATAACATGGAAGAAAACACCTGTGAATTTTTTTTTCTATTTAATTGTTTTACACACTTAGTTTCTCTAACTGGCAGTTTTGTAAACATGTCCTTTAATGTCAAGATTCACATTGCAACATAAGTTTCTTACAAAGATTATGAACTGAAATTTCATAATTGGATTTGTGAGGTGCCACCCAGCCCCTCTACCAGCCATTGCTGCCTGTTTCCTACATCGCAGTACTTGTGTCAGTTTCCCAAAATGAAAATCCAAGTAGCCCTGGCTTCCCAGCAGCTACCTTTTCACTTTTCCCACCCAGCTAATTTTTTATAAACTAACTTGTTAATGGGGCTGTTGGTGCAAATTTACTCTTAATAAGGTGAACCAAAGGGCCAGTGGGGTTTCCTCCCTGCTCAGCCATCGCAGAGCAGACAGGCCACCTACAAGGGGTCTGCAGACTTGCTGAGTAAGGCACCCTCGTTGGCAAGGCCCAAAGCCAGGGGACTGAGCAACGCTTTGCTGACAGAACGCCACCAGGCATGCGTTGCTGCCACCACTGCCGCCCTTACAAGCCCCCCCAGGGCAGGGGAGGCCGAATCTGCCACCTAGAGTGAGACCACCAGCACTGCCCCCCCCACTGTACTCATCACTCACTGGGGGCCTTGTGCTCAGCACTGTTATCAGCCGACAGGAGGTGGAAAGAGAGGGTGGGTGAGTTGAGCCTGCTGTCAAGAGATCACTCTAGATATGGCTACGGAGTAAGGTTTGCAAATGGCAGGGTGGTTTAAAAAAAATCAATCCCACAAAAGGTATTATTTATCTGAAGTCCAAACCTCTGGCTTACCCAGTGTAAATTTATTTTTTGACAGCATCCAATAAATCCCAGTAAGGTAGCTAAATTAAGATTTCTTAACATGAAAAGTGGTGTCAGAGCTCTTTAAGCAATGCTGATATGCCCTTGACTTTATGCCCATGAGTGGTGTGCAGCAAGTTTTATTTTCAAAGCAGCATCAGCAAACAGAAGCAATTGCACCGTAGATGAGTAACCTCTAAATTGGTAATTATATTTAATGAGATGTCCCTCAAAGTCCCTTTGTTACCTTCAAGTGACACACTGTAAGGAACCTGCCCATCCCGCTAAGCTGATTTCTCAGCGGCCTCAGTCTCCTGTTCGGACAGCTTCTCCTCCGACAGCACTGACATCCATGGCGACACCGAGCGCGTGAGGCTCTGCTTGGCCAGGTTGTAGTGGTTGATGACCGTGTAGAATTTCTCCCGGGCGTTGGAGTCTTGCTCCGCGTAGTAGCTCTCCAAGCCTTCTGGAATGCACTGGGTGTTCTGAAAGACAAGGAGCCACTGAGACGTGGGCGTGGTGCCGGTGGAACGCCCATGTCGTGCCTCCAGCAACGCCCAGTGGGTACTTACCGAGACCCTCCCTGGGCTCGGCGGAGGAAGCAGAGGGATGAACAAAAGCAGAATTTGAACCCACCCTCACTGCACGTGGCCTAGCGGGGAGCCTGGCATCTAGCACGTGGGATGGAGCTGACCTTGGCAGCAAGGGCCTCGAGGGAGTGGCGCTTGTGCTCCAGGGGTAGGTGGTGGGACAGCAGGCCCCCTGCTCCACTGAGATCTCACACTAGCTGTCACTTAACTTTTAATCTAAAAAACAATGGAAGTTTTGACATGTCCACTGGAAACAACATACTCAAGTAACAAGGCAAGGACTTGAGGAAGGGAAGTCAGAAAGGCTTCTCGAGCTGGGTTCCAAGGGATGATGGGCCTCGGCCCTGTGAGGGCAAGGAAAGGCGTTTGGGGCGAAGGACGCAGCTTGTGAGAGGGAGGCTTTGTGCCAGGGAGATGTGGCAGGAGCAGAGTGGAGAGGAGCAGGACGAAAATGCTGGAAGACAGGGCACAGGCCAGGCCGTACAGACCCACACCGTCG
>PVKY010002122.1:0-27314 GCA_004027775.1 Bradypus variegatus | reverse complement strand
CATTTATTTTATTTTATTTTTTATTCAGTTTCATTCAAACACAATCACATAACATACAATCATCCATGGTATGCAGTCAGCCGTTCACAGTATGATCATCTAGTTATGCATTCATCACCACAGTCTATTTCTGAACATTTTCCCCACATCAGAAAGAATCAGAACAAGAACAAAAAACTAAAAATGAAAAATGAACACCCAAACCATCCCCCCATCCCATCCCATTTGTCATTTAGATTTTCTCCCCGTCTTTCTACTCATCCATCCATACACTAGATAAAAGGGGTGTGATCTACAAGGTTTTCACAATCACACTATCACCCCTTGCAATCTACATTATTATATAATCATCTTCAGGAGTCCAGACTGCTGGATTGGAGTTTGGTAGTTTCAGGTATTTACTTCTAGCCATTGCAATACATTAAAACCTAAGAGGTGTTATCTGTATAGTGCCTAGGAATGTCCACCAGAGTGACCTCTCGGCTCCATTTGAGATCTCTCAGCCACTGACTGTATTTCGTCTCATTTTGCATCCCCCTTTTGTTCAAGAAGATACTCTCAGTCCCATGATGCCGGGTCCAGATTCATCCCCGGGAGTCATATCCTGCATTGCCAGGGATGTTCACACCCATGGGCGTCGGGTCCCACATAGCGGGGAGCGCAGCGAGTTTACCTGTCAAGGTGGTTCAGTTGGAGAGAGAGAGGGCCACATCTGAGCAACAAAGAGGCACTCAGGGGGAGACTCTTAGGCACAACTACACGCAAGTTTAGCCTCTCCTCTGCAGCAACAAGCCACATAAGGGCAAGTCTGCCAGGGTCATTTTTGAGGCCACGCTTTGAGGTTTGTTCTGACCCAGGAGGGCTGTTTTGCCAGCTGCCTCTTTCTCTGGTTCTCGCGGGTCAACCAGCTGGCCTGTGGCCTACTTGTTGCTCTCAAGGGCTACCAGCCTGCTCTTCATTGCTAACCCCCAAAATCTCCATTGTTTTCCAGAAGGCCCTTGGGTTTGACCTTCCCAGACTGTTTCAAAGTAATGTCACTTCCTTTGAGGGGTGCATCACAGCCCTCCATGCTCGTGGGCTGCCTTTTCCCATGGAAGAATCTCTGTGCCTTTGCTCTGGGCCTGGGGAAGGGGACAGTGGCCCTCTTCCCTCGCGTGACACCAGGGGTGGGGTCGGGGCAGGACCTCTGGTCTTGTCAGCCTCTCTCTCCCATGAACGAGCCGGGACCAGGTAGTGGGCGACGAGGGCGCTTGTTCTACCACTCTGCCACCCGCACCCGGAATTTAGCCTCTGCTTCATGGAGCTGGGGAGGTGGGGTGGAAAATGCTGGTGGCCTGCCCCTCCCAGGGAGAGGCCACAGCCCTGGCCTGGGGGGCTGCAGCCCCATCTCTTGGCCTCCCCTGCCCGGTGGTCCCGTGTGCAGCGTCCTTCCAGCCGAGCTGGGGGCCAGGGAGGAGGGAGCGGCTCATGGTAGCTGTCCTTATTCCCTCACCAGCCCTCACAAGCTGTGTCTTCCTTTGGCCTGCGCCTGCCACCTGGACGCTTCCCACGCTCTCTCCCTGAGGAGGCTCTGGGCCACCCCTGGCCTGCTCTGCATCACCAGCGGAGCTGCCCAGTCCTGTGCGCTACTCAGGGAAGGAAAGGGCACCCCGCAGGGAGTTCAGAGACAGCATATGGAAACCTGGGGCTCACCTTCAGGTCCTTCCAGCTGCCTGCGGAATTTCTTTAAATCCTCACCTCAAATGTATATAAAAATAATTTCTTGGTGAATTAAAGACTTAAGTATTTTAAAAATTAGATCAGAAAAACTGGCAAAAAAAGAGGATAGAATATTATCAGGTCTACAGAGAAAGTATAATTTTCATGAATTTGACATTGGAGTACTCAAAAATTTATTTAAAACCAGGCAAAAACGAACAACAAAAGGAAAGGAAATGAACCAGATAAACATTCACTTTAAAGAATGTAAAGGGTTAATCTCGAAAACACCCTATTTTCTCAATTCTCAATGGATATTTTTTCTTCAGTTTAATACTGAAGTTGGCATGCAACTCTTACACTAGTTGTCTACATTTAATGTGTTGTTTGCTATTGGGGGGGGTAGATTTTTATCCCAAAAGTTATTATTTTAAAGGTGCGTCTTATCTTTAACAATATCTTAAAGGAAACAAAGAAAACTCAGATTTATAAGAAAAACATTAAGGAACTCAATGGATAAACTGATGAAGGAGCGTGCGATAATTTATTTAAGAACAGTTTGTAGAATATAGCAAACATGTGTACCCTCATATGTAATGAAGGAAAGGCCACTTTAAGGGAAAATAGGAGGCGCTTTCCCGCAGGATGATAAAGGAAATGTGATGAGACATGAGAGTCAGTGTCCCTCAGCCTCAGAAAAGGGTCCTTTCTCCCCAGATAAATCCACATGTTCCATGCACATCCAATAAAAAGAATGAGTTTTGTTTTGTTTTGTTTTTTCCTGGAGAACTCGACAAATTAACTCTAAAACTCATCTGGGAGATCAAATGGCCAAAAAATAATTTACAAAAATTCAAAACAAGGCCCACTTCCTCTGTCATATCCTGGAATATACCTGAAGATCACAGCAAGTAAAACAGCGCATGCTTACTCAGGAGCGGGTAAATGTGTTAGTGGCACGGAGCAGCAATCCAGAGACTTTTGAGATTTAATATGAAATTATGAAAGTGGCATTTCATGTCCTCAGAGAAAATAAATTGGCTTTCCGTTTATTCAAAAAAAAAATCAGCATCCCAATGCATACTCAAAAAAGTAAATTCCAGAAATTAAATTCCAGAAATTAAAGTTCTAGACAGAGAGAAACATAAAAGTAGGAGAAGGAATGAAAAATGTTCTTGAACTCTTGGGGGTGGCTGTGGCCTTTCTAAGTGGAACACAGAAAATAGGTGCCTCGCAGCAAAGAGTGCCACACCTGGCAAAGAAGAACACAAAACATCTTACGGAAAGAGAGAATAAGCAGTGAGAAGACAAATGAGCTGGGAAAGATGTTAGTAACAGAGCAGTGAAAGACTGCTGCATGTAATACATTAGAAACTTCTAAAATTTAATATAAAAAAAGATGCATATCAGTAGGCAAATGTACAGGTATTTCAGGAAATCAAATGTCCAAAATATGTATGAAAAAAGATGATCAACCTTACATTTAAGAAATCTGAATTCGGATTGTGGTGTCCTTATTTTGCCTATTTCCTTGGCACAGACTGAAATGAACGAGGGCTCGGAGGGGAGGCACACACGGGGCGGGGTGAGGGTGCGGGGGCCGCAGCGGTCCCCCCGGGACCCTGCCGTGCAGCGGTTCCATTGGTAGCGTCACGGTGGAGATGCCCACGGGCACCGGAGCAGGGCACAGGCCTGTGGGCGAGGCCAGTTCAGTCCATGCCCATTGGTCACACGACGGCCGTCCCTGTCGCTGAGTGTTGAGAGTTTTGTGCCATGTGCATGTTTTACCAATTCAAAAAAGAAGACTTTTAGAAGAGGAAAGAGTGTATTTAGTCCAGCCACGGACAGAATTCCCCCGTGTAAGCATGAACGAAACAGTAAAGTGAGGAGCAGCACGCCCAGCTGATCTCGGGAAGTGACCGCACTGCTTATTCACGCCCAGGAAAGAGTTTCAAGATGAAATAATTTCAGACCGAAAGGAAAGTTGCAAAAATAGTACAAAGGATTCCCTCCTGCCTTTCCCCCAGACTCTCCAGATGTCAGCATTCTGCCACATTTGTTCTGGAATTTTCTTCCTGAATGCATGGAGTTGGAGGGGCCTGCTTTTCTCCGGGCGTGTGTGTTTACTGGGATCAGGGACGTCTCTGAGACAGCCCCGTGTCGGCAGCAGGGCCTCGGCGCCACCACCGCCACCCCCCACCAGCCCTGGTTCGCGTTTTACCTCGTCCTGCTGGTGTCCTTCGTAGAGAAAAAGCCTCTGCCTTTCCTAGGCCGTTGTGGCTTGTTGAATTTTGACGGCCTGTCTCTTTGGTCTCTCTGTCCTTGGGCCGTACGTCAGTCGTTCCTGTCCTTTAGGATCTCGCCACTTCTGCGGATGACAAGCCGTTTGTTGAGTAGACGGCCCCTCCACTCGGGCTTGTGTGCATTCAGTGGAGGCCGTGTGTTCCGGGCAGGAAGGCGGCAGAAGTGACGCTGCCTCTTTCCCAGCACGCCACGCCAGAGGGCTGCGCTGTCTCTGTGTCTGTCCCTCTGCTGAGCTGTCACCTGGATCTCTCGGCCAAGCTGGGGCCTGCCAGGTTCTTGTTCCTCGTGTTCCCCTGTGGCGGGGCGTCGTGTGGGCTGGGGTGCCTGGTGACCCGTGATCGTCCCACTACGCGTCTCACTTATCCCCCCATGTGCACCCTTGGCGCCTCTTCCCGGAAGCAGTGCTAACTCGGGTGTGGTCAGAAGGAGCGAGCGATTAATAGAGGAGTTGGAACCCCCCCGCCTCTCTGTGCCTGGGGCAGCCCCCCGGCCTCTCAAGCCTGAGTTTGCTTGTCTCTGACATGGACCAGCAGTGCCGTCCTCTGAAGAGGCCACCGTGCAGGGCCAGCGGGACATAGGAGTTGAGCATCTGGCAGTTCCTGATGCTGTGTGCACGCTCTGTGTTGGTGCTGGCAGTTTCGTTACACTGGGGTGACGGCTAGAGGAATACTCAGTGGCGAGGAAAGAGGCTGGTTGTATTATACCTTTATGTACATAAGCATTACAGAAAACCTCCATAGAAAAAGCCGGAAGGTGTGGTCAGAAGCAGTATCTACGTGGTGGCATCTGCCACGTGGGAGACGTTCCCAGTGGTTGCCACCTAAGGTGGGAGGGACAAACCCCGGTGGGAACAGCCTTGCAGCGTCCACTGTTGACCTGCAACCCTGGGCCTCAGCATCTAAAAAACTTCCTGAAAGTAGACATTTGACCATTAGGAAATTTCTCAAAGGTCATTTTTAGACAAGAGTTGGTTGGAGCTGGTTGGTTAGCTGGTGGGTGACTGCTGGCTTCTCCCTCGCCGGCTCCTCGTGAAGTGGGGCTCCCGGAAGCACCTGCTGGCGGTGAGCGTCGTCAGCTCCGTGGTGATCCTCGGCGCGCAGGCCATGGCGGCGCACTTCCACCAGCAGGCGGCGGCCGTGCAGGTCTCGCCGAGCGTGCTGCGCGTGACCTTCCAGCCCATGGGCACGACCTACAGCCTGCACGTGGACATGCACATCAGCGGGGTCTTTGTCACCAAGGTGAGGCATGGGGACCTGTGGCCAGAGGCGGGATGACCACGGCCCAGAGGGCAGGCTGGCCTAGGCTCAGGACCCCTCCACGACCTGGGTCCCGGGTCTCCACGAGGGTCCAAGTCACACAGGAACAAGAAGAGCCCAGGGCGCTTGGCCTCGCACCACGGACTGGTTCCACTTCTGTCCCCAGAGGATGTGGTGGTGCCACGAGGGCACGGGGCGGGGTAACATTTAGAACTTCCGAAGGAGGGAAGAAAGGCTGTTGGTGGTGCACTATGGTGTCCACGGATCATATCCTGCTTTTTCCTGACGTTTGCCTGTTGATTCCCGTTACTCTTTATAGGAGGCTGTTGCCGTCTGGAACGGAAAGCAGGTGACCATCTGTGAGCCTTCTGGGGGTACCCTGCGGAATGCAGGTAAGAACGGGCTCGGAAGGCCTGCTCTGCCCTCACCATGCGACAAGGGGCCGGGGGCAAGTGGCCAGGGGTGGAAGGACATGGGGCAGCCCTCACTCACTCCTCAGGCCCATGCCTGCTCCCCACGGCCAGCACCGCGGCTCTGACTCACACCCCCGGGCCCACCGGGCCTTCTGGATGCCTCGTGGTGACGCTGGTCAAGGTGGCCAAGAAGTGCAGCCGGAGGGGCAGGCGAGCACAGAAACGAGGCTGCCTGGGCGCAGGCCACCAGGCGGCGTCCCTCCAACGGCGTCCTGCAAACCTGGCTGCTGAAATGCTTCCGGACCATGCCCAGCCTCAAGCCCCTGGCATCTGCCCAGGCCAGCCTCTGGCAAGCCTCATGTAGGGTTCCCCGAGTCACCCGCAGGGTCCCCCACAACGCCAGGAGGCTGCCTCCATCCTCCGCTTGCCAGTGTGCGACAGGGTTAGTGCCCGTTGCCGTAACAAATGGCTTTAAACCGGGTGGCCTAAAGCATCAGGGATGTGTCCTCTCACAGTCTGGGGACCAGGACCCCAAAATCAGGGGGTCGACGGGTGCCACCTTGCTGGAGAAGAGAGAATCTGTTCCCTGCTCCTTATGGCTTCTGTGGCCCCAACGTTCCTGGGCTTGTGGCTGCCTCCCTGCAGCCTCCACCTCTTCACCACCGGCTGCCCCTCTGTCCGCGTCTCCCTCCATGGAGGCCCACCCAGGTGACCCAGGACGCCCCTGTGTCAGGACCCTCGGGTGCACCACTTCATTGGCCAGACGAGCTGCTGCTCCCCTGGGGATCAGGGCCTGGTGTCTTGGGGACACTTCCCTCATTCACAGTCCTACCCTCCACCCACCCTGGCACCCTGTGCACCCTCACCCCAGAGGCAGCCCCCGGCTAGTGTGTCTGAAGCTCCCACCTCCTTGGGGTGCTTGCCCGTGGGATCTGCCCCTCCCTGTCTTTCCCACCCGACACATTTCCTTCCCTCACACTTTGTTGCCTGATGTTCTCTTTTAAACTTTGCCGTGTTATCTAGTACTGTACTTAACACGTTATGTGGCTTCTCCCCTCTTCTAATGTAGCATTCCTTGGCTCAGAGGGCGCGCCTTGCCCATCTTTCCTGGGGGGTTTTCTGTTTCCAGGGGCCTCCCCAGTTCCACCCTCCTCGATAGACGCCCCTCTGGAAGGAGCCACCAGGGCCTCTGGCCTCCCACGCTGTCTGCCCGGCCCCGGGCCTGCAAGAGCCACCCCTCCTGGCCGTGGCCCGGGGGCTCCCCACCTCGGAGCCTGGCTTCCTCACCCCATGATGCAGACAGGCGTCTGCTGAGTCTGCTGCGGGGGCTGAGGGCAACCAGGAAGCATGAGCACGAGCCAGGCTGAGAAGACGAGCAGCGCTGCCATCAGCCTCTGTCCCTTCCAGGCTCCTTCTTGTGTGAGTCTCCAGTGTTGGCGATGCACGAAGACAGCGTGTACACCGTGGAGCCAAACCGCGTCCAAGTTCGCACCTGGCAGGTAAGTGGCGGCTCTAGAATGCACGGGCCGTACCACTAAGAAAATGACATGAGGTTTAGGGACCGTCTCGTGATGGAGCCGGAGCCTGCCAACATGGAATCTGGGGTACCACGTTATGCTACGTTACGCTACGAAATCAGGTGCTAGTCAGCTCGACTGAACCCCAAGAACCCAGCCTCGTTCATGTGTCGGGGTCCCTCTCCCAGGTCCCTGCTTACCCCGCGTTCATGATCAGGGAGTGTCTACACGGTGAGAGTCCCAGGACCCCACCTCCCCCTGGGTACTGTGAGGGCAGCTGTGACTTGGGCCCAAAACCCAGCCCACCCTGCAGACCCAGCCGTTCCCTGGGCGGCACCCACTCAGGGCAGGATGTCAGAGCACAGGTCAGAGCCGGGACGAGGGAGGTGCTCCCCACCCCACAGGGCCGCTGGAGCCTGGTGTGTCTCCTGCAGCTGCCAGGACAGGTTACCTTGGCTGTGGTGACTGAAGCCACGGAAATGTACGTCACCGTTCTGGAGGCTAGAAGCCCGAGAGCAAGATGGCAGTAGTGGGGCCCCTCGGGAGGCCGGGGTGGCCAGTGGGGCTTGGCCCTCCGTGGCTTGTGAATGCGCCCTCCAGCCTCTGCCCCATCCTCCCGCAGCCTCGCCTCGGTGACTTTGCCTCCCCTTGTCTCTCTCCGGAGGACACTAGCTGTAGGCTCTGGGGCCCTGGTCCACGGTGATCCCATCTCGAGATCCTTCATCACAGCTAGAAGACCCTTTTTCCATTTGGGTCACACTCATAGGCTCTGGGGCCCCCCCTTTGGCCTCCATTCAGCCCCAGGCACATGGCACCTTCTGCAGGGTCGGGGGTGTGTGACCGCCCCTCCCCTGAGCAGGCCCCAGCAAGACAGCAGAGGACCATGCGGGGGTCACCCCACGTCCGCAGAGCTCCCGTTCCCGCCTGGGGTCAGATGGTGAAAACAGTATCAGGAAGTATCCAGGAGAAAGCAACGCGGGCACGGGGAGGAGGCCTGCGCCGGTGACGCAGCTCTGAGTCGGGGGAGGGAGCCAGTGGCCCCTCCGCAGCGGCTGGCACCCAGCAGGGTCTTTTTTTCTAGTAAGTGGAGAAGTTGTAGGTTTATAGAAAAATCATGCTAAAATACAGGGTTCCCATACGCCACCCTATTAACACCTTGCATTAGTGTGGTACAGTTGTTACGATTCATGCAATGGCTGCACTATTAACTATTGTCCAGCATTAACATTAGGGTGTTGCACAGTCCTGTGATTTTAGTCCTTTTTTAAAATTGTTACTCTAATAACATATACATATAATCTAAAATTTCCCCTTTTAACCACCTTCAAATGTATCATTTAGTGCTGTTAATTACATCACAGTGTTCTGCTACCATCACCTCCATCCATTACCAAAACTTTTCCATCGCCCCAAATAGAAGCTCTATACATTTAAGGGTTAACTCCCCATTCCCCACCCCCATCCAGCCCCTAGTAACCTGTATTTTAGATTCTGACTCTGTAGTAATTTGCTTATTCTAATTGTTTCGTATCAGCGAGATCACACGATATTTGTCCTTTGTGACTGGCTCATTTCACTCCACAGGACGTCTTCAAGGCCCATCCTGTATCAGAACATCGTTTTTTTTTGCAACTGAATAGTATTCTGTTGTGCGTATATACACTTCCATCTGTTAGCAATTGTGAATAGTGCTGCTGTGGACACTGGGGTGCAAATATCTGTTTGAGCCCCTGCTTTCCGTTCTTTGGGTATAAATCTGGTAGAGGGATGGCCAGGTCCTGTGTTGTTGTACCTACCTTCTGAGGAACCACCAAACTGTCCTCCACAGTGGCGGCTCCACTTTGCATTGCCACCGGCAGTGAGCAAGTGTTCCAGTTCCTCCACACCCTCTCCGGCACCTGTGACTTCAGTGTTTTAATAGTGGCCATTCTAGTGGGTGTGAAATGGCATCTCACTGTGGTTTTGATTTGCATTTCCCTAATAGCTAATGATGTCAGCATCTTTTCATGTGCTTTCTGGCCATTTGTATGTCTTCTTTGGAGAGATGTTTATTCAAGTTTTTGCCCATTTTTTAATTGGGTTTTTGTCTTTTTGTTGTTGAGTTGTAGGATTTCTTTATATATTCTGGATATTAAAGCTTTATCGGTTATGTAGTTTCCAATTATTTTCTCCCATTGAATAGGTTGTCTTTTCACATTAGTGACAAAGTCCTTTGATGCACTGAAGTTTTTTATTTTGCTGAGGTCCCTTTTATCATTTTTTCTTTTGTTGCTTGTGCTTTGGGTATGAAGACCAAGAACCATTGCCTAACACAAAATCCTACAGATGCTTCCCTATGTTTTCTTCTAGGAGTTTTACACTTCTGATTCTTAGATTTAGTTTTTTGATCTACTTTGGTTGTATGTGCTGTGAGGTGGGGTCCCCCTTCATTGTTTTGCAACTGGAGATCCAGTTTTCCCAGCAGATTTGTCGAAGAGACTGTTCTTTCCCAACTGAGTGGACTTGGCTCCTTTGTCAGAAATCAGTCAGCTGTAGCATGAGGGATGCTTCCTGAGCTCTCACCCTCGCTGGCACCCACACACCACCGTGTGTGTGCAGGGAACAGGGCCAGGGGCCCACAGTGGGCGTGCAAGCCGGCTCGTCTGCATCGGGGAGGGCACAGGGCATGGCAGAAGGGGCGCCAGGGGCTGCTTCTGTGGCTTCTGCAGCTGTGTGGTCTTTCCACGCTGGCCTGGTAAAGGCAGCCCTTTCACTGTTTTCTGTGATTTTGAGGACGGTCACTGTCTTTAAAATTCCTCTGCTGCCTTTGCCCAGGGGGCGTTGGAACAACCAGCGGTCCCCCGCCATCTGTAGTAGCTGATCAGAAGCAGAGATCGGCGATCAGATCGCACATCCCTGGAGCTGGGAGGACCAGGTGTTTGTGTCCCACCCTGGCACCAGCCAGCAGCGCCTGGAGCCCGAGCTCCAGCCCCCACTGCCACCCCCAAGGCTGTGGGGGGAGGCAGCTGCAGTGGGGGGTGGGGCTCGCCAGGGTTCACCAGCAGCCTCTCCCTCCCGCTCCCCCCGGATGCAGTGCGGTGGGTGATCCGGAAGGTTCAGTGGTTCCCAAGCCTCCTGCTCCATCTTTCCACAGCCTCCATCCAGCGAGGTCTCACCCGGGGCTGGAGGGGAGCGGATGTGGTGAGGCCAGGAGGAAAGGAGGCAGAGCCCGTGGGCTCCCCGACAAAGGAGAGCCCCTTCCACTTGCGCCGGCCCTTTCCAGCCGCCTCTTGCCTGTCTGTTGGGGACATGGGTGGGGTGCCGGGGCCCCAAGGGCAGGCGAGATGAGCAGGGACCATGGCCCGCAGGGTGCCAGCCAATGATGCAAGTCGGCTCTTTTTATTCAAGATTTTAAATACAGGAGGAGCAGGTGTCCATTCAGCCCCTGCCCGCAGGGCCGCGCTCTCTGGAAACCTGCGCCCACTTGGGTGCTCGGGGCCTCCTCACCTGCACGCTGCGCACCCCGGGGCCCTTGGCGCCCAGATGCACCCCCTGCCTTGCCACCTGCCTCAGCCCCTGGGGAGGACCACACGCTGCCCTGAGGCCTGCTCCCCAACGCAGCCCCCGTGTGATGGGGGTGGTCACCAGGTGCTGGGGGAACTGAACCCAGAACTCTCTAGACTCTGAGGACGGGGTCGCTCACGGTAACGCCCAGAGAAGGTCTGCTCGGCCCAGGTGAGGCCACGCTTCAAAACGCTGTGTGGTAACGGGGGGTTAAAGACCCCCAGAACCTTCACGAAGGGAGCGTGCCCTGATGCAGCCGGCCTCCCAGCAGATGTGCCCCCCACCCCTGCTCCCGCCGAGGCTCCCGGCGCCCGAGGCTGGCACGGTGAGTGGCCTGGCCAGGCGGCTTTAGGCATCGCGCCTCCCACCCACCCCGGTGCCACTCACCCTGGCTTCACGGGCATGTGTGTTTACCGAGAAATCACGGGCGTGTGTGTTTACCGAGCCGCCCTCTGCCCACCCCGGACCCGCAGGGCACCTATGGGTGACGCTCACTAACTAAGGGGCCTTGCCATCTCCTGTCCCTCTCTCATCCCCAGGGAACTGTCAAGCAGCTCCTCCAATTCTCCGAGCCCCAGGGGAGCCCCTGCTTCTTGGACATCTGCGGAAACTTCCTGGTCGTAGGGACAGACTCGGCTCACTTTAAAAGCTTTGATCTTTCCCGAAGGTATGATTTATCTCAAACAAGCCTACAGAGTCTTTAAAATGGGAAAACAGTGGGGGGAGGGGGGCAAGGAAATGGAGGCAGAGATAGAAATCTCTTTACGTTCTCATTTCAACGTTAAGATACCACTTAATTTTTTGAAACACCTTATGTCTTAGTCTGAATTTATAGTCTTCACATGACAAGGAAGTGGCATTTCCATTTTGGACTCACATTTATTAAAAAATAAAACCATAAAATTGTTGAAGAAAACAGGGTAGAATTCCTTCCTAAGACTGGAGTGGAGAAGGTCTTTTAACTATGACTCGAAACTCATATGCGATCTCAGAAAACGCTGATATTCAACTGCATAAAAATAAAACAAAAACAAGGCACAAAAAACTTTCTAATGGCAACAATCACCATAAGCAAATCAGAAGACAAAGAACAAATTGAGACTAAATATATTTATGTCTCCTATCACAGACCAAAAAGAAAAGCTAATCTCTCTAACATATAAAGACTCCTAAAAATCAGTAAGAAAAACATCCTCCTCCAAATGGTAAAATGTCCTCCATCCAAAAGGGTAACTACTACTTAGAGTAGATACAAATAGGTTCCTAAATGTCTGAAAAGATGTTCCCTTTCAATTTCAACACAACAAAAGAAATGTAAATTGAAACATTAAATACCTCTGGCTTTTGGTAATGGTGCTTTGCTTCTCTCAGACCCACATACCCAAAGATAACGTCTGTGAACTCGGGATAAAACCTAACTGCAGGCCCTGGAGAGGTTGAAACAAGGGGAGTAGGCAAGTAGGAAAAGGAAAGGTCCTCACATTGGCAGTACAAACTCCGGGTGAAAGAACCGAACAGAGAATCAGATACTGTCTGCAGCAAAGAAGACATGGTTTGGAGTTTGAGATCAGCCAAGTCCACCATCTATTAAAACAAAGAATTGCACTCTTCAGGGAAACAAAATGGAATCCAGATCACCTATATGTATTATTTATCACATCCACTGTACAACCCAAAATTATGGAGCATGCTGCATATTCAGTCAAGGGACACTGGTGTTGCAATCAGCAGACAACAGCTTTAAAGACCTAATATAACTGTGCTCAAGGACATAAAGAAAATATGCAGAAAAGGGTGAAATAGTTGTGATTAGAGCTCTTATCAAAAGAGAAATAAAAAGGCAAATTCTTCACCCTGATAAAAAAGCACATTTGAAAACCTCCAGCTGACATAGTCCATGGTGAAATGGTGAACACCCTCCTCGGAAGGTGGAGACAAAGCCCAGAGGCCCCACAGCTCTCCTCTTTACCTTTGTGCTGGAGACCCGACTCGGGAAGGATGCCGGAAAAAGCAAAAAGACACAAAGATCGGGAAAGAAGGAAAACTATCTTGATTCACAGTTGAATGGCAGTCTGTGAAGAACAGTCCAAGAAAGAATGGGGGAGACAAAGTCTACAGAAAAAACAATCTTATTTTTATAAATTAACAGCAACCACTGGGAAGATGTAGTGGCAAAATCAATTGCATAAAATTCTTAGGAATTTTATTTCCATAAAATACTTAGGAATAAATTTAACAGAAGCTTTATAACATCTCTATCCTAAATATTAAAGTTTGAAAAAAAAAAAAGGACCTCTACACTGAAAACTACGAAACTCTGGAGAGAAATGAATGAAGATCTGAATAAATAGTTTGGAAAACTCAAGAAAAGGCATCAGTTGTCCCCAAATTGATCTATAGATTCAAAGAATTCCTGCTCATAATCCTACCAGGTTTCTTTTTTTAGAGAAATTTAAAAGGTGATTCTAAAATTTATACGGAAATGCAAAAAAACCTAGAATTATCCAAAGTACCTTGAAGACAGAACAGAATGGAGGGCGCCAGAGCTCCATCCTCACCACGTCGTGGGCCGGGCATAAGCACGGACGGGTACCTCGGTGAGACAGCAAGAGCCCAGAATTAAACCAGAATTGTGCAGTCACTTGATTTTGACAAAGGCTTCCAGAGAAATCAAAGGGGAAAAGGGAAGTCTTTTCAGCAGCTGTGCTGGAACAACTGGATATATTTATAAGGAAAAAAAAGAACTCTGATCCCTACCTCACATTATACGAACAAATTAATTTTAATTAGACCCAGGCCTAAGCCTAAATGATAAACCATGAAGCTTCTAGAAGGAAACAAAAGAAAATATCACTTTGGGGTAGGCAGTTTTCTTGGCAGCCTCCAGAAACTGATAACCATAAAAGAAAAAAATTGACAAATGGGATTTCATAAAAATTAAAAACTCTCTCTATCAAAAGACACACACCAAAAGCCAATCCATGAGGAAAAATTGTTAAGTTGGTCTTTCTTAAAATTAAAAACTTCTCTTCTGTGAAAGACACTTTTAGGAGAATGAAAAGACAAGCCACATCCTCTCTCTCTAACTGAGCCACCTTGACAGGTAAACTCACTGCGCTCCCCCCTACGTGGGACCCGGCACCCAGGGGTGTAAACATCCCTGGCAATGCAGGATATGACTCCCGGGGATGAATCTGGACCCGGCATCATGGGACTGAGAGTATCTTCTTGAACAACAGGGGGATGCAAAATTAGATGAAATAGAATCAGTGGCTGAGAGATCTCAAATGGAGTCGAGAGGTCACTCTGGTGGACATTCTTATGCACTATATAGATAACACCTCTTAGGTTTTAATGTATCGCAATGGCTAGAAGTAAATACCTGAAAGTACCAAACTCCAACCCAGCAGTCTGGACTCCTGAAGATGATTATATAATAATGTAGATTGCAAGGGGTGATAGTGTGATTGTGAGAACCTTGTAGATCACACCCCCTTTATCTAGTGAATGGATGGATGAGTGGAAAGACGGGGATAAAAACTAAATGACAAATGGGATGGGATGGGGGGATGGTTTGGGTGTTCTTTTTTCATTTTTATTTTTTGTTCTTGTTCTGATTCTTTCTGATGTAGGGAAAATGTTCAGAAATAGATTGCGGTGATGAACGCATAACTAGATGATCATACTGTGAACAGTTGACTGTATACCATGGATGATTGTATGTTATGTGAATGTGTTTGAATAGAACTGAATTAAAAATAAATAAATAAATAAATAAATAAATCCCAAGGTAAAAAAAAAAGACAAGCCACAGACTGGGAAAAAATATTTGCAGAACACATATCTAAGAAACAACTTGTATACAAAGAACTCTTAAAACCCAACAATTAGAAAACCAACAGCTCAATTAAAAAATGGGCAAAAGATCTGAATAGACATCCACCAATAAGACACACACAGCAAATAAGCATATGAAAAGCTGCTCAGCATCACTTGCCATTAGTGAGGTACAAACTTAAACAAAGAGGTCCCAGGGCACCTATTCAAATGGCTAAAATCCAAAGGTCTGACAGCACCAAACGCTGACAAGAATGCATGGCAGCAGGAGCTCTCGTCCGTGGCTGGTGGGAAAGCAAAATGCTGCAGCCCCCTGGGGAGACAGCCCGGCTGAACGCAGGCTTACCATACGGTCAGCAGCCACGCTCCCAGGTATTCACCCAACAGATCTGAAAATTTATGTCCACACAAAAGCCTGTACCCATATGTTCATAGCAGCTTTCATTCTAATTGCCAAAACTGGAAGCAATCAAGATGTCCTTTAATTGGTGAATGAATAAACAAATTGTGAATTATCTGTACGATGGAATATTATACAGTGATGAAAAAAGAAATGAAGTTTCAAGTCACAGAAAGACATAGATGGATCTTAAATGCATATTGCTGTGTGGAAGAAGCCAGTGTGAAATGCAGTATACCATGTGTTCCCAATTAAATGCCTTTCTGGAAAAAGCAAAACTACAGAGATGATTTAAGTGTCAGTGATTGCCAGGGTTCAGAGGGAGAGGGGAGAGTTGAATAGGTGACGCTCAGGGGACTTTTTAGGGTGACAAATCTACTCCACACAACTCCTTAACGGTGGATACATGATACGATGTGTTTACCAAAACCCATAGAACTTCACACGCAAAGAGTGATCCTAATATATGCAAATTAAAAAAATAAGAAATCAGGTTATCCCAGGATGGCGTGCCAACTGTGACAAGAATCTAACTGTATCACAAATGCAGGAGACAGCCTCACGGACCGGGGAGAGAGGAAAGCTGCTGACCAAATGAGTCTGGGAGTGAGTGGCCACTTGTAAAGCTGCTGCCCTGGCTCACGGAGGCGGACGTGAGCGACAGGGGTAGCTGCTGGCTGGGGCCTCACAGGCAGCACGGGGCATCCCTTTACAGAGGAGAAACCGGACAAGAACACCCTCAGCAAGTGTTCAAGGTGAACACCAACCACAAGGGGTGACAACGGCACATACCTGGGGCAGGATGTGACTGGGGGGGCCTCACTTCCAGGCCCTCCCTCCCTGAGCTGTTTTGACTCTGTTACGTCCCCCAGAACAGCCATGTTCTCTTTATCTAATCCTGTGGGGGCAGACCTATTGTGGGTGGGACTTTCGAGTAGATTGTTTTCATGGAGATCTGACCCGCCCATTCCAGGTGGGTCTTAATCCTTTACTGGATTCCTTTAGGAGCTCACAGAGAAAGGGAGCTCAGAGGAGCCGGGAGAGACATTTTGGAGAGAAGCTCAGATGCAATCCAGGGTTTGCCCCCAGGAGAAGCAAGGACACACAGGAGCTGAGGCAGAAGCCCATGGACATTTTGGAGAAAGTAACTGAAACCAGAAGCTAACCATGGAGAGAAGGTCCAGCAGAGCCAGCCATGTGCCTTCCCATGTGGCAGAGGAACCCCAGATGCCAGCAGCTTTTCTTCAGAGAAGATTCATCCTTTTGATGCCGTAACTGGATCATTCTCACGGCCTTAGAACTGTAAATTTGTGAACTAATAAACTCCATTGTAAAAGCCAATCCATTTCTGGTATGTTGCATTTCAGCAGCTTTAGCAAACCCGAACACTCCCCAAACCTGTACCCCCTTCCATGGTGAGGGCATCCTGCAGGCCCCTGACCTGTCCTCAGGACCATCGTCGTCAGCAGCAGGGCGCCCAGGCAGGCGTGACGACGGGGCCCGGTGGGGTCCTGGGCGGGTCCTGGCGCCGGGAAGGGACATGAGGGAGAACCGGGGCACCCGAATGAAGCGTGGCCTTTAGCTGGTGACAGTGCCAGGCACTAATGAGAAACACTAACGAAGCAGGGCTGGGCCTGGGGCACGGAGCGTTCCGCGCTGGGTCAGCATAAACCCACTCCTCAGTGGAAAGCTTATTTCAGAACACAAACCTGTAACACCCCCTCAGGAGTGAGGATGGGACGAGGGTTCACGGAGGGCTTTCCGGTTCTTTCATCACTGCAGTTGTTTGACATTTTCCCAGTGTGAATTCTATAGTAATTTTTTGATTAAAGAAAGAGACAATGTGTTCTGTCGCACAGAGGGGAGGAAACAAAGTCTTAACTCGTGTTTTCTCATGAGAATGGTGCCTTAAAGATGCCCACCCATTCCGAATGGGGCCCGTGTCCCCCCACGCAGAGTGCCCGGGTCAGAGCAGGCTCTGAACAGCGGGGTTGGGGCCCTTGGGAGGTCAGTTCTTGTCCCGGGCCTGTCCATCCGCCCGCTCGGTGGGCACATGCACAAAGCCAGGGCTTGCCTGGCCTGAGCCTCTCGCCCCTGCAGAGAGGCCAAGGTGCACTGTGACTGCAAGGACCTGGCCCGGCTGCTGCCCGGAGCCGGGCCCATCGCGTCCGTGAGGTGCAACGCCAGCGGGAGCAAGATCAGCTTCCTGCTCCACAAGGTGAGGCTGGGCCCCCAGCAGCCCCGCGCCCCACCTCGCTCCTTCTCCCCACCCACGCCCTGCTTGAGCTCCTGCCCCGTGGGCTCAGCCCCTGCACCTTGCCTGCTGCTTCCCTGTGCCCCGTCCTGCCCACACCTTCCTCTGTCCCCTGCGCCCCTGGCCTCCCTGCCGGCACCCCCTGGGCACACCTCACCCTGTGCTGTCTTTGTCGGTTTCGTGCTCCTTTGGCACCAGTTGGTTTTCCAACTCTGAGAGGCCCTCGCCTCATCCCTCTCCCAGCCGAGTTCCCGTTGGCGCAAGAGGTGTGAAGAGGAGCTTTAAAGTGAACATGAAGCATTTTGCTTTGAAAAATAGAAGGGTCTGGAAGGAAGGCGGCTGGTCGGCAAGTTGCCTTGTTTCAGAGTTGGTTAGCTCCTTGCCACCCGCCGGTGTGTGTTTGTTCCTTCACATGTTCATTCCGGGGCAACTGTGGGTTCCCTGCAGTGGAACGGGCGCCTTGCCAGGCTCTGTCCCGAAGAAGGACCCATGAGCAAAGGGACCGGGTCTACCCATGGGGGAAGAGACCTTCCTCAGAGAGCCCTGTGGACAAACGAACAGACGAGCATGCACAGCAGGCCCAGGAGTGCTGCAGGGTGCACCATGCAGGGAGAGCGTGTGGCGGGGGCCACGCTGTTCCCTGGCCGAGGAAGGTGCTCGGGGCTGTCACAGGGCGAGCATCGTGGGTGGAGCAGGCGGGGAGCTGGGCTGCGCTGGGAGGGTGGCCACAGGCACACTTGCCAGAGGATGCTTCCAAGAGACATATTTGGGGGTGGGCCACCCACTGCCATCATCTGGTACTGCTGCCCTTCCTGGTTTCCGAGGGGGGTCACCGACAGACGTTACCTGCTCAGGGATCACGGCTGGTCAGCACCGGGTCCATTACACAGCCCTGGTGTGACGTCAGAAGCCCTGGAGCCAACACGGGCCAGAGGGAGCCGCGGAGCCGCCCAGGGTTGTTGCCCAAATGTGGGCAGGGAGCAGGGCTGAGCAGGGAGGCCTGAGGAGGGGACCTGCAGGGGACGTTGGCATAAAGATTCGTGGAGAGAGGCTCAGCCTCGTCACCTGGTGATCATGAGGAGTCACCCCCAAAGCAGGAGCAGTGTGCCCAGGCCTGGCTGGGCCTGAGACTCCCAGGGCGCCTCAGGAACTCCTGGGGCCTCCGCCACCCCTGGGGCTGTCAGGGAAGCAGGAGCTGTCCCAGGTCCTGTTCTCCCCGGGTGCTGTCCCCACCCAGCGGCCCCTGCAGCCGCGCCAAACCTCTTCCCTTTCACTCGCCCACCTGCGAGTTGCTTCTCCAGATCCCCGGTGCCGCCCTTCTGGGCAGGGTCACAGCAGCTGGACAGCAAGTCCCTCCCAGGCTGCAGGACGTGTTTGCCGTCCTCTGCCACCGTGGCCGAGAGGTTCCGCCTCCGCTTTGGGGGTCGGGTAGCTGGCACTCAGGTGACGGCACTGGGAGGCGCCCCTCTCCGAAAGCTGAGTGCCCGCCGGGGGTCCTGCTGCCAGGACACGCTCCCCCAGCCCTGTGCAGCGCCGGCCCCGCGCCCACGTCCTCGTGGCGCCGCCAGCTTTCCGCTCTGCTCCCCAGGCCGACAGCAGCCCCGACTCCAGGATCTGCTTCTACGACGTCGACATGGACACAGTGACCACCTTCGACTTCCAGTCGGGATGGGTGGAGCACACAGAGGCCTTGTCCCCCGGTGGGCGGGAGCCCAAGAGGTAAGGCCGTGGTGTGGGAGGGCTCCTTCAGAACAAGGTGGAAAACAACTTGCAGGCGGGCAGCTGCTCAGCCGGACACACGAGCTCAGCAGCGGATTGCAGCCTTTAGTCTCTGTTTTCCAGGTTTCAACGGCTCTGAAATTACTTGGTAGAAACTTGAACTTGCCCAGGGGCTGAGGCCGTAGTGTCCACAGGCGTGACCAGGAACCGAGGGCGGGGAGTGACAGAACGGCCCCAGCTTCCCAGGCTCTGCTGTAGGGAGGTGTTTGGCTTTTCAGAAAAAATAACTTTTTCTACAAAATAATTGTACTTCTTCAGAGAGTTAGTGTCACATGCCTTTGGGCCCCTCCCGCCGTGGGGAGACTGCCTAGAGCTTGAAGCGCCCGGGATGCGGCTTCACAGTTTGTGCTGGGCTTTGCGTGAAGGAATCCACGAGCGTAGATGAGCTGCGTCGGGAAGGACGCTGGTATCAGCTCTGGAGGGACGGTCAGCTCGGGCGAATGTGCAGCAAGAACAGGGACAGGGCGGGGGCGCAAAGTGGAAGCGTTTGGGCACGAAGCCGTGGCTCGGGAGCAGCGCGGCCCAAGCGCGGGGTTTGCTGCTCTGTCTTTTTCTTTTTCTTGCCACTCTCTACTTTTGCTGCAATTCACAGCTCCCTCCTCCCCGTGGCTTCCTCTTGGCCAGCCTTCCCCGCACTCTCCCCGCCTCTCTGCCGAACCTCTCTCTTCCTCAGATTCCTTTTCCGGATCCTTCTTGCATGTGGCGAGCTTGACCCACTCCCCTGCCTCAGCAGGGTTCCCCGCTCTCCTCACTTAGCTCCAGGTCTCTCTCTGCAACAGACTCTCACAACCTGAGCTGGCTGTTCTCCCAGGGCCCCGCTTCCCTTCAGGGGGACACTTCTCCCAGTCAGCACAGTTGGAGACTTCAGAATTAATCTTCCTTTAAACCCCACAGTCATGACTCAGGCCCATGGTTCTTGTTTTGACACGCCTTTGCAATTTGTGTTTTCCTGCCTCAACTTACCACCTGCATCCCCTGCTCCCCTTTCTGAGAATGTAGTCATGTTCCAAAGTCCATTCTCACCCCCTTCCCTCTGTCCATCCCGCACCCCCCGCTAGGTCGGCCTTGCTCTGGGGGCACCCATTCGGGGTCCTGGCCCTTGCAGGCATCCAGTAAATGCTGGTGTTGGTGGCCAAGGTGCTGGGTGGATCAGAGCTCCTTCCATCATGGGCCTGACGGGGCAGCTAGGGACTGACCCTCCCCCAGCCTCTGGGGCACCTGCAGGCTGCCCCCTGCCTGTGTCTATGGTGTTCCCACATCGGCAGACAGGCTCACCGTCATGTCACTTCGGTACAGGCCCTCGTTTGCGACTTCATGGCTTCCTTGCCACCCATCTTCCCTTGGAGCACCTTGTGTAGCTCTGGGCCTGCAGAGCACGGGGCTTCCCAAAGGGGAAGGGGTGTGAGCAACAGTGCAGCACCCCATGGGGACACTGTGGGGCCCGCGGGAGCCCCTGACGCTGACCAAGGGCTCTTGCAGGCCACCTGCCCTGGCCCTCCCCCAGCCCTGCCCACAAGCCCGGCACAGCCTTCAGCCCGGGTGCCCATATTGAGACGGACATGCTGCGGCCTTGCAGGCTGCTCCCCGCAGGCCCTGGATGTGGCGCTCATGTGCAGCTTCTCTTCCCTGCAGGGCCCTTGCCTTCACGGATGGGACACTCGCATGCCACGTTCCCGTGAGCCACTTCTGGGGCCAGAGTGAGCCGAGGCTCTTCGTGTGTGAAGCCGCCCTGGAGGCACCCAGGCCGCAGCCACTGTCCACGGAGAAGCAGCCCCCAACGGAGGAGAGCAGCTGTCCCACGGTACCACTCCACACTCGCCGTGAGCCCTCCCCGGGCCTGAGGCCTCTGGACCTGGTTTATGAGGAAGTTATTAGGAAAATCCACTCATGTGGGGTGGTGGCCACCTCGCGATTTGGCTGGATGGCGTGTCGCTGTGGCGTCAGGAGCCACGGACCCCCCTTCCAGGCCCAGGGGCCCTGTGCTGCCACTGGAGCCTACGGAGCGGATGCGTGAGAGGGCTCGGGCATGGAGAAGCACAGAAAACCGAGCTTCCCTCCAGCGGGCTTTTTGTTTTTTTGTGAGTTATGCCGAAAGATGAGCTTGCTTTGTGGTCGCCTCCCGCCCTTGAGGCTGGCGTGGGGAGGCAGCTCGCTCCTCTCCACCAGGTCTGGCTCAGTGTCATTTTTCTGCTTCTCCTGTCTTGGAGCTGCTTCGTGGTGTGTTCTCTGGCTCAGGACGGCGTGCTTCACTGAAACAGTTACTGTGAATTAACCCCTTGCTGTTAGCACAGCCTGTGAGTCGTCTCTGGGACAGCCTGCCGTCCTGATGTTGGTGCCCCAGCAGCCGAGACCCTCCTGCAAAGGACAGCCCCCCCACCCAGCAGCTTCCTCCCCGGGCCAGTGGGAGCACTGTGACCCCTGACCTCCCTGCTCCTCCGTGTGTCCCTGGCCACTGCCCTCCCCTCACCACGCACGGCCCTCCCTGCTGATGAGACTCCAGAACCCCAGTCCCCTGACAGGGACATGGGTCCCGTGATACTTTCCAAGTCCTGTGTTTTGCGGGAAATCAGATGCTCCCTGGGAAAGTTTGGTTTTCTGTGCTTCACCCAAGGGATTGGGTTCCTGGGTGGCCGGTACGGGACAGCCATCCCCAAGACTGCTGAGGGCTGGCTTCCCTTCCAGGGCCTTCCTTTACCAGACTGTGAGTCTGGAACCCCTAAAGGTTGTCTGCAGCTAGTGTCACGCCCTGAGGTCTTCAGAGCATGCCCAGCTCTGCACCCCGAGACCCCGAGTGGCAGAGCACGGGGGGCAGCTCCCGATCGTTAGCTGGGCACCTTCCTGAGGAAGCTGGGGTGTGTGGAGACAGTGTGGGCGCGTGAGGAGGGCAAGCAGGCTGCCACCCAGTGCAGGGCAGGGAGGCCACGGTCTCCCTCACACTTTTGGTCCTTTGGGAAGTGACGAGACGTGAGGAGAGGCTCTGGCAAGCCCCGGGCGTCTTGTTTCCTGCTCAGATGGGCTGAGAAGAGCCACACGCCGTGAAACCCAGCCCAGCACTCCGTCGTGTAGTCCCATTCCCCGCAAGCAGAGCAGACAGTCTTTCCGTTGTTGATTTTCCAACCAGGGTCAAGACTCTGAAGGAGACAAATGTTAAAACACAGGAGTGATCTTGAGGTTCCTTCAACAACTCAGGTGTGAATGATTAGCCTTTGTCATAGAAACAGTCAGAAGGCCCGCTTGTTCCCATAGTCTTCTAGAAGATTTTCCCAAAGTGAAGTAGAGAGAAAGGCTGCGAACTCCTCGGTAGATGTGTGTGCCCTCTGTGTGCCCGAGGAGACGAGCTGGGCCTCCGTGTGCGTTCGCCACTGTTTTCTTGAGGTTTTGTGTTAAACATCTCAGCAGCAAAAGTGCCAGTGGGAACCACTCTTTCCTCTCTCCCCCAGGCCGATGCTTTGATCCTGTCGTTCTTCGTGTCCGACGAGCACGGCCTCTTGCTCCATGACAGCTTCCCCCGGCCTCCTGCCTTCCAGACGCTTTTGGGAATCGAAGTGCCCCATTATTACTTCACAAACAAGGTGCGGCCCCCCTCGAGGGACGAGTGTTCCCCGCTTCTCCCTGTTTGGCTGGTCTCCTGGGGCGCTGCAGTGAGTTGGTGCTGAAGTCCCCTGGGGCCTCTCATTAGAAATGTGAACCCGTGCCACAACCTGTCACGTGAACCCCAGCAGTGACCGAGATGTCTCATGTGGGCAAAACCCTGAGAAGTGGTTTTACTCTGAGGAGAGACACCAGTTACCTGACGAGAGCACAGGGGCGGGAGGGAGGCCTGGGTCATCGGACAGGCCGCTGCTTCTACCGGCGCCTCCCCAGGAGCACCACATCTTCCGGCTTCTCTTTCTTTTCTTTTATTCTAGCTACTTCAAAAAAAAAAGTTACATATTCCATTGCTCGCTGGGAATTCAGAAACTTCAAATAAAAGACAACCCCTCACACAGCCACCCTCCCACCCCCAGCCGGCCCATGTGAGCAGGGGGCTCTGTGCTTGCACACGCACACACACAGCTCTCCTTGTGGACAGAAGGCCAGCATTTGCACACCCACTCCAGCTGGGTCATTTTGAACACGTCCAGCCCTTCCCTGGCCTTGGCCCCTCCTCCCTGAGGCACGGGGGGCCTGGGGTCCCGTCTCCCTGTCCCTGAGCTGTGTCCTGACGCGCCTGCACAGCGGCGTGCGCGTCTCCCAAAAGCAGGCGAGCATGTGCGGGCCGAGTGGCCCTCCGTTGTCCCGGGCCTGGGCGGGCCTCCAGGAGCCCCCACTGCCCTGGGCCTGGTGCAATTCATGGCCTGCACTGCCCCCAGCGACGGGGCAGGGCTCACTTCTTCCCGTTACTTACACTGAAGTGTCGGCTCCCCACCCGCCAGCCGGAAGCCTTAAGCGAGTGCCTGTTCTTCCTTTCGTCCAAGGGAGCCTGGAGCACGTTGGCTCGTAGCTGGCCTTGTCTTGGCTTTTTATTCAAGGCGACCAAAAGTCAGCCTTAAAATCGAGCTCTCTGGACTGTTGTGATTTTCTACAATTGGTGGTTATGACTTCTGTTTCCAAAGGTGTGAGGAGGGGACACCCTGCCCTCGGGGGAGCCATCAGGGCAGACGGAGAACACGTGTCCTGGGCTCAGGGTCTCGGTGGCGAGTCCCACGGTGCCAGCCCACGAGGTTCCACCGCAGACCTGAGCAGCATGGGTGCATTTTCCCCGGATTTGGCATAATGGAGGCAGGGAGCCCCTCGCTGATTTATGCGTCATGTGACCAGATGTGGCTCCATGGAAACCGTGAATTGGGTGCTGTTGGCTCATGAGTTCCCAAGTCACCATACAAAAAATACCGTGGGAAGGTTCAAGTTTGACATAATGAACCGTTTACATGTTAGGCTTTCACGTGTGTTAAAATGAAATCATTTTCATGAGGACAAAGATGTTCACGTGATTTGCCGAATTCAGGGGGTCCCCGCTCTACGCTGATGCGGGTTTTCTCGGTTCCCTTATCTTAAATTAATTAGGCCCATCCGTCTGGCATTTTTCTGAATTTCTTTCTTATGTAGTGTGTTCCTAAAGCTTTTTTATTTCTCTTGGATTCAAAAACCCAAAATGTTGTGAAAGGTAGTTTTAAATTCTTCTGTTGAGTTTCCCCTCTGGTGCTTTCACTTTTGGGCCTTTTGTTTCTTCTGCCTGCACACTTAGTTTTCTGCTTTCTCTCTCATCTCTGCCTTCCTTTGTGCCACCCTCCCACCTGTTCCAGAGCTCAGCTGATTGTCTCGCTGGTTTGTCGTCTTCCTAATGTCCATTTGTTTTCCCACTTATTTATTTACATAGAGCTGCACTCCTCCATGCAGCACCCTTCCTGCGGACTCTGCACCACGTGTTTCCACGAGGGCTGTTGGGGCCCGGGGCCTGTGTGAGCAGCCTTCCCCTGGCGGCCCTCGCCCCGCTCAGCTGAGCTTCGGAGGAGCCTGCTGGCCTCAGCATGGCCTGGCCCAACTCATGGCTGGGAGCGTGTCGCCCCTGTTGGCCACGCAGGAGCTCCCCAGGTGGCCCACATTTGTGATGCGGCCTCACTACTGGCCCTGACAGTGTTGCGATGAAGTGCCCACGCAGCATTTCTCTCGGCCGACCTCACCCAGACTGTCTTCCCGCCTTCAGAGGCCTCGGTTCAGCTTCTCAGTGGCTGCTTCTGTTAGCACCGAGGGCAGGTCTCAGTTCCCACCCTGGCTGCATGAGCGGGGCGGGTCCCTCACTGTGTTGCAACCCGGTTAGTGTGGCGACCTCCCTGTAGAGCCCTCCTGGGCTTAAGCGAGAGCACAAGGCAGCACCCCTGTTTCATGAGAGTGGGTGGATGCTGCTCGTAGCCTGAGCCATGTCCAGTTAGAACCCAGGACCCGACCCACATCCAGGCTGACGCTGGCATCGCTGGGAACCAGGCCACTGTCTTGACATGGCTGACTTCTCGTCCCGCCAGGCACCCACTTTCCAACAGTTCCTCACTCGGTGCCCCATGCACCCCACCCTCACCTCAGGGCCCGTCCGCACCTCTCACCGGGGCTTCTGGTGCACTTTCGCTGGCGGCCTCTGAGCCGTGAAGCCGCTGTCCAAGCTGCCCAAGACACCCAGGGTCGTGGGGCACAACAGGGACAAGAACTGTCAGTGAGCAGAGGGTGGCGAAGCGGGCAAGGACGTGAGCCGTGCGTGCACCGCAAAGCACACCAAGAAGAGGGCTGGGAGGAAGTAGACGGCCAGCGGGGAGGAGGACAAGGGCGCCAAGAAGCTGGTGGAGGGGCCCTGGGCCTGCAGTAGGCTGTTTGCCAATGTGCCACGTAGGCAGGGAGTTCCAGGAAGCTTCACGTGGCCCTGGAAACTGCTTTTCTTTTCTTTTATTTTAACACAGTTTTACTGAGATACACTCATTCACACACCATACAAAGCACCTGAACACTCTTCTTCTTTGTGTGCCTTTTTGGGGGAACACTATACTAGGTTGGCAATTCTTTTGGAAAACACGATAAAGGGACAGCACTAATCCAGGTTGCTGTTTTGGAAAATTCTACTCAAAATAATGCCAGGGTCACGTAGTGACAAGAGGCCTGGCAGAGCCGTGTGTGTGTCTGCCTTGGTGGCGTGGAGAGGAGCGGCCCCGCGGGTTTTCACTTATCCTCCAGTCCTCCGGTGACTGTTGGAGCTTTGGAGGGAGCCTGATCCACACAGACAGCATGGTTTACCTGCTCTCTGAAATCAGTCTAAAGTACAGTGATGATTTTCAGTGACCCTGAAGCTTTCCACCGTGTTTGGCAGGGACTGCTTGACCTGTCCGTCTGTCTGTCTGCAGATGGATATGTTCCTGTAACTGATGTGCACCTAGAGGGAGAGACAGGTGTGGTCATGGGCTTTATGCACGAATTGGCAAGTAACAGATGCTCTCTGTCGTGTAGCCTGGAGAAGCAGCCAGAGAGGACCACGTGGGTTCCGGGCACCAAATCCCCGACATGGTCGGCCGGAGGCCCCTCCGGGACTTCGTGGGGCTGGAGGACTGCGACAAGCCCACTCGAGACGCCATGCTCAATTTCAGCTTCTTTGTCACCATCGGAGACATGGATGAAGCCTTCAAATCCATTAAACTCATCAAAAGGTAGGGATCCCGTCACTGCAATGCCGAAAGATGATGCGGGTGCCTTCTGGGCCCTTTACTGCCCCCTTCTTTCTTCCTCTCTAAATTAGAGTCTAAACTCGCGAGCCCCTTTGTATCTCATGGTCTGTCACTCGGTGACACTGTGCCCGTGGGTTGGAAAAGATGAGGCAGCTCTCGCCACTGTAGCTCTTATTTTGATTTACTTCAAATGTTCTGGACACTTCCTAGTAGAGAGCTCTGCAGTTGCTAAGTACCACTGACGTGTTCCTCTGAGAATAATTGCTATGAATCAACAGGTTTGTATAAATAAACACCAGAACCCATGGGTGAAGCACAGTGGAGACTGCAGAGGAATTCGTACACCGAGGGCCACCTGTGGGCTTCTTCCTCTCTGTTTCTGAGAGAACTGGGGATTTCTTCACGAGAGCACTTGACCGATTCTAATTTCCAAAGAATGGGAAAGTGGTCAATGAACCAAACTAAGGTCGGAGTAGAAAGAGGTGGAGTTAAGGAACCTGGGAGAAGGCCCCCGTTGTGCAGCGGTGGTCTCTGCAACACAGGAAGTGCCTCTGAAAAGGGCATGGGACTCATGTACGTTGTATTTCTAAACCTGTGCAGCCAGACCCCCATTAGAGTCAGGGCGTTTCCCTGACCCTGCCCTGCAGGTGAGAGCCTTTCGGCTCCGGAAGCGAACACAGTGGCGCATGGCGTAGCGCGGCCCCTGCCCAGACACTTCATTTCACATAAACATGACCACAGGCAGTAGTGAACCACATGGCCAACTCTAAAAGCTTAACGTCCATTTATTTATAATCACAAAATGTCACTCACTGAGTAATGCTAGCAGAAACAGTTCAGTGTCTTAAACGTTCCATTGTCATGTTTAAAACCAATTATTTTTAGCACATGATTAGAGGAAAATTCCATTCCAGGAATGAGGTCCGGTTGGAGGAAGGGACCATCTGAGTGTCCTCACCCAGTGCCCCCTTGAGCGACACTGGTCTGGTCATTTCTGACCAGCTCAGCGTTAGCAGACGACAGGCCTGTGAGTGCTTCGGAATTGCCACAGCCCACCTGGTGTTTCTCAAAGCCCCAGCCCCAGTTCGCCGTCCGTTCTGACTCAAGCCAAGCCCTGGAGCATTTTGGC